>JABXJD010000395.1:340000-385000 GCA_013375575.1 Percina caprodes | reverse complement strand
TCTCCGTCTGGGTTCTAACAGACACACCTGGGGCCAAGTTGGAAACCAGAATCAGCTTCAGACCCGGTCCTAATCTAGTCCTCACTAAGTTTCCAATCATTTCACTTGAGTTAACATTATTACTGTCTGAGTCATCAATTCAATCTGATTGTCAACACAGCAGGCGACTGTACGTTGTACTTGATGCACCGCTACGAGACAGCTCCATAGTTCCCAAACATGTCCTCATCTGAGAGACATGTCTGCTGAGATAGTGGACTATGCACCAAGAAGGACTCCTGGCCAATGTGCTGCGTCATTCTAAAATATAGGGAACTTCTTAATTAATGTCAGTTAAGTCATTCATATTTAATCCTGTATTTTCTTTCCAGAAGCCATATCTGAGCCCACACACACACATGTAGATCCATCCCTTTAAATGTGAAGGGAAGATTAAAAAGAGGAACTGGATCTGGGAATTCTCACAGAATCACAACTGAATTCATGTCTCGCTGCTCAGTCAGAATCTGATTAACCTGGAGTCCCCGTCTCTGTCCCAGTAATCATATTATGGGATGTTTCAGGCCTGTTGGCAGACATCCATTTCATATAAAGAGCCTTTTCTCCATCAACACTGAAGTTTCTCAGCTTGTTCTCTAAGAAACGGTCGTCATTCACACGGCTACTTTTACTTTTATACTTCAAGTACATTTCCAAGCCTGTACTTAATCACTACTTCCACTTATACCACAGTATTTTACCACAATTATCTGTACTTCTACTCGAGTACGGGAAGTGAGTACCCCCACTGTAATGTAATGCGCGTGCGGGTTAGTTCCTCCAGCAAATGTTCCTGAAACTCGTTTCTCTGCAGCAAATTATTCAATATTCACAGCTTAAATAATATAATAACAACACGCGTTAATATTACCGGTCTATGGTCTGTTCTAGCGGGTCAGACGGAGCACACGGTTGCTCAGCAACGGACGTTCTGTTTCCATGCCGAACGGGAAGCTAACGCATGCGCAGCTACGGCTTCTATTCGCTTTGATAGCCGTGTAAGAGACGTTATTAGTGTGTGTGTGTGTGTGTGTGTGTGTGTGTGTGTGTGTGTGTGTGCGTGTGTGTGTGTTTACGTTTACCTGGAGCTCCGTCTTCTTAAAACTCACTAATAACAAAGAACTCTCCCGCCAGCCCGAGATCACAGTGTAGCAACGAGACTTCCGGTTTCCTCCAAGTCAGGTTTTTCAGAATAAAGTTCCAAATGAAAGAAGGCCGCCGCCTGGAGGCCAGGAGGGGAACAACAGCTCCACATTCCCTTAATGAACCAGTTAGAGGTGGACTGGGACTGAGGACAATTACTCTACAACTGGACTGTACTCCAGGTACTTTACTTGATAATGTACAGCACTTAAATATTTAAAAAATGTGTAAGTATAAAGATAAATAACTAAATGTAATGTAAGCATTTCAATGTATGTTTCCACCAGGCAACATTTAAATAAAATAGCAATTTTATTAATATTAAACATCTCATTTATAGTCGACAGAAAAAGATTTTTTATAAAAAGTCGTCTTGGTTCATCTTTCCACTGTTCCAACAATCACCACTCTGGTCTGGTTGGAATAAACTCTTAATTCACCCATTTACATGTGGACATATGCTGCTCTATACACGCTAAAAGTAGTGATTATTAACATGGAGTCTGGTGGAGATATGCTGCTCTATACACACTAAAAGTAGTGATTATTTACATGGAGTCTGGTGGAGATATGCTGCTCTATACACACTAAAAGTAGTGATTATTTACATGGAGTCTGGTGGAGATATGCTGCTCTATACACGCTAAAAGTAGTGATTATTTACATGGAGTCTGGTGGAGATATGCTGCTCTATACACGCTAAAAGTAGTGATTATTAACATGGAGTCTGGTGGAGATATGCTGCTCTATACACGCTAAAAGTAGTGATTATTAACATGGAGTCTGGTGGAGATATGCTGCTCTATACACGCTAAAAGTAGTGATTATTAACATGGAGTCTGGTGGAGATATGCTGCTCTATACACACTAAAAGTAGTGATTATTTACATGGAGTCTGGTGGAGATATGCTGCTCTATACACACTAAAAGTAGTGATTATTTACATGGAGTCTGGTGGAGATATGCTGCTCTATACACGCTAAAAGTAGTGATTATTTACATGGAGTCTGGTGGAGATATGCTGCTCTATACACACTAAAAGTAGTGATTATTTACATGGAGTCTGGTGAAGATATGCTGCTCTATACACACTAAAAGTAGTGATTATTTACATGGAGTCTGGTGGAGATATGCTGCTCTATACACACTAAAAGTAGTGATTATTTACATGGAGTCTGGTGGAGATATGCTGCTCTATACACACTAAAAGTAGTGATTATTTACATGGAGTCTGGTGGAGATATGCTGCTCTATACACGCTAAAAGTAGTGATTATTTACATGGAGTCTGGTGGAGATATGCTGCTCTATACACACTAAAAGTAGTGATTATTTACATGGAGTCTGGTGAAGATATGCTGCTCTATACACACTAAAAGTAGTGATTATTTACATGGAGTCTGGTGGGTTCATGTTTCATGTTAAACTAAAAGGCTCTTAGTCTTTAACTAAAGGTCTATCTCTGTAGGGATCCATCCCATAATGTTGTCAGACTCTTAGAATAATAATCTGAGTCTGTCAGAGACAACAACAGAACCTTTAGTGGACGGAAACTTTACCTTTTAATTAGGAGTTGAAACACAGACACAACAGGAAGAATCCATCCACCAAATAATCAGCATGTGGCCTTGTTTTATTGGACTCATGTTGCATTAAGTTGTTCCACATTCCCCGACATTTAAAACAAGTCGATCATTGACGTTATTCTACAAGTCAGATGAATAAATCAGCCGACCCAACTCCCCCAGTAGTTATCACTTTGACTTTCTGACTTTAATTATGACTTTGTGAGGCAAAATAACATGAGGAGACAGATCTGATCAGATCTGCTTCACAGTGCAGAGTGTGTGTGATGGTGAACACACTGAACTTTGATTTCAGCAGCTGGTCTTCAGTCAGTGTTTCTGTCCACAGGAGAGACTCTCAGTCCTGCAGAGGACACAGAGACACTGAGGATCCAGACCAGACCATAAACCCAGGATAGAGAGGCTGAGTGAATGTGGTGTTGAAGGTGTGGAGGTGGATCAGTGAGTCAGAGGAGACTGTGTAGAAGGACAGAGAGCCAGCAGGAACGTCCACATACACTGCTACTCTGTTAGAGACAGAGCAGGAAGTGAGGACTGTTCTTCTGTCATTGTGCCAGACAGAGTAACCATCTTCATCAGAGCAGACCAGACTCCAGGAATGATCATTACATCCAAACACACAGTCTCTACTGTCTCCTTTCCTTCTGATTCCTCTGTAACTCACTGATATATAAACCTCTCCTCTCCTCTCGACCTCCCAGTAACAGCGACCAGTCAGACCATCTCTACACAGCAGCTGAGGCCAGCGGTCAAATCTGTCTGGATGATCAGGATATGACTGATCCTCCTTCACACCTGTCACCTTCCTGTTGTTGTCAGACAGTTTGAGTCCTCTGTTTACTGTGTTTGTGTCCAGTTCCAGTTTACAGACATCTGATGGAGAGAACAAGACACAATACAGCTGCAGGTTATCATCTGATCATTTATTAACAACTTTACTGACAATAACTGAAAGAAAACCCTTCAAACGTTGATTTGATATCCAGCTGTGAGAGATGTTTAACAATCCAGTTCTACCAACATGAAGAGTTCCTGAACATGAGAGTCAACATGTCAACAATGTCCAGCTTCTTGTCCTCGTGTTGACCCGATGAGGACAGCTGATGATCCAAATCTAGAAACATCAACTGAATAAAGTCTCACTAATAAAACTGTCCCATCTTAATTATTCTCTGTATAGCTCCACTCCTAGCCAATCAGATGGCTTTGTTGGGGAGTAGAAAAGAAAGGAGGAAGTCAGAGAGGACATGTAGAGCACGTTGGAGGGAGAAACATGCAGTCAGCAGAGGAGAGAAAAACTAAGTTTAATGTCCAGCTGACTGAGGTCTGGAGACTAATGGACTTTAAACTTTTGTAAAGTATTATTGTTGCAGTTAACAGTCGTGTGCAGCTCTCAGTTTGGTAACTAGTTATCCTGTAGTTTTAAGGTAAGTTCAGGCAGGTTAGCTGTGTTTGTGTGTTCACTAGTGATAGAGAATTCATTTTTATTAAGTCTTTTATTTCATCTCTATTTCCTTATAGTAATGTTATTTCCTTTTATTAATGTCTTACAATCTTAACCTTTATGCTTGTAGTAATGTCTTACAATAGTTTAACCTTTATGCTCTATATATGCACATTTATCAAACTGCTTTACTAAAGATTTCTTAATACAGAAACAGCAAACGTCTACAGCAAATCACGGGTTGTAGCTATCTGTAGGACCGAGGTCATACGCTTGCACTTTGTTCTGTTTTCTTCATGTTTTCTTCATGGATAGCCATCACAAAGCATTCTTTCTGTATCAACAACTGTGAATCAATGTGTGTGTTTTGAATAAAGAACGACACGTTGCGGAGACACATCCGAAGTCACTGAGAGCAATGCTGAAGATAGGTTGTCCTCTCATCTTTCTTCCCTCTTGCAATTGTCTATTAACTGCTAACTACCGTCTGAGTCTCGTTTTCTTGCTTGACCGTCTTTGATTTAATAAGGTAAAGTGTTCTGAACCTGACAACTAGCTTTGAAGGTGACAACTGTTAACTGTTGACTTGTTTAAGCTAGCGCCGCCGTGAGGGATAGTCAGCTGGAAACGCCAGCCGCAGCTTTCACCGAGGACCGGGAGGAACCAGGACTTCACTGGAGGACCAGGACTTCACTGGAGGACCAGGACTTCACTGGAGGACCAGGACTGTGGCTGTGGGGTTGCTCAACGTTTCAGTCAGTAAAAAAAATGTAATGTCTGCAACACTGCTTTAAACTCAGCTTTAAACTCAGCTTTAAACTCAGCTTTAAACTCAGCTTTAAACTCAGCTTTAAACTCGGCTTTAAACTCGGCTTTAAACTCGGCTTTAAACTCTGCTTTAAACTCTGCTTTAAACTCTGCTGGTCTTCTTCAGGCCTAACCCAGCAGGGTGGAAACCTTTCATTAAATATGGGAGTTTAAAGCAGTGTTGCAGACATTACATGTTTTTCCCTTTTGAAATACCGATATAGCTCATAGTGAGTTAAGTAGTTCCACAGTGGAGGCTCCGCATTATTGGTTGTTGATTATTTCTTTATAGTTACCTATGCCTATAATAACAACATTCACTGGTAAAGGGAGATTTAGCCAATTCACCATAATAAGTAACCTCATCTCATATTATACTTCCAGCACCAGGAAGGGGTTAAACTAGTGTAACACACAGCTGAGTTCTCTTAGAGCAAACTTAAAACACACTCACACTTCCTCAGACCAGGTCTCAGTCTCTGTGGTCCACCATGGTCCACCCTGCAGGAAGACACAAAGACACAATCCACTTCATACTCCAGGGCTGTGGATAATTGAAGGTTTAACCATCATATTGTGAAATGAGACGGAGTGAGACTACGTGGACTCTGCAGCTTGTTCAAGTCAAAGTCAGGGCAATGCTGCTGAAGCTGTCACGGTGTGGTTACACTTAAGCTGATCTCATTTCTCTATCTTACCCCTACCCCTTACCCCTTCCCTCGTTTTTGCGCGTTCATGCGGGACCTAGTGAACGGGGGGTGGGGGTAAGACCGAGGGCTGTATACCCCTCAAAACCAAGTGAGGACGCGAGCTGACTTGTAAACAGACGAGCAACAATGGCTGCCGCGTCGACCAGAGAGACCCAGAAATGTAAATGTAAGTATTTTAGGCTTAAATAATTGATGTAAAAGTTACGACAGTCTTGTTTTGTGGTCCTGTAGATTTGTACTTGCAATAACGTTCTTAATTGAAACTTTTAAAAAAATTGCTAGCTTGTGCTAACGCTAATCGCTAATGCTAATTGCTAACACTAATTGCTAACGCTAATTGCTAACGCTAATCGCTAACGTTGATTTGAACAGTCCCGCATTTCTCTGCCTTGAATGGACTGTATACATCACATAGACTGTATATATTAATATTAACGTCTGTGATACATCGCTACGTGCTTTACATATACCGTCCTGTATCAGACAGGGACCAGGAGGACCCAGCAGCTGGTCCACTTTATACTATATATACTGTCCTGTATCAGACAGGGACCAGGAGGACACAGCAGCTGGTCCACTTTATACTATATATACTGTCCTGTATCACACAGGGACCAGGAGGACACAGCAGCTGGTCCACTTTATACTATATATACCGTCCTGCATCACACAGGGACCAGGAGGACCCAGCAGCTGGTCCACTTTATACTCTATATACTGTCCTGTATCACACAGGGACCAGGAGGACCCAGCAGCTGGTCCACTTTATACTATATATACCGTCCTGTATCACACAGGGACCAGGAGGACCCAGCAGCTGGTCCACTTTATACTATATATACCGTCCTGTATTACACAGGGACCAGGAGGACCCAGCAGCTGGTCCACTTTATACTATATATACTGTCCTGTATCACACAGGGACCAGGAGGACCCAGCAGCTGGTCCACTTTATACTATATATACCGTCCTGTATCAGACAGGGACCAGGAGGACACAGCAGCTGGTCCCCTTTATACTATATATACCGTCCTGTATTACACAGGGACCAGGAGGACCCAGCAGCTGGTCCACTTTATACTATATATACTGTCCTGTATCACACAGGGACCAGGAGGACCCAGCAGCTGGTCCACTTTATACTATATATACCGTCCTGTATCACACAGGGACCAGGAGGACACAGCAGCTGGTCCCCTTTATACTCTATATACCGTCCTGTATCACACAGGGACCAGGAGGACCCAGCAGCTGGTCCACTTTATACTCTATATACTGTCCTGTATCACACAGGGACCAGGAGGACACAGCAGCTGGTCCACTTTATACTATATATACCGTCCTGTTTCACACAGGGACCAGGAGGACACAGCAGCTGGTCCACTTTATACTATATATACCGTCCTGTATCACACAGGGACCAGGAGGACACAGCAGCTGGTCCACTTTATACTATATATACCATCCTGTATCACACAGGGACCAGGAGGACCCAGCAGCTGGTCCACTTTATACTATATATACATACCGTCCTGTATCACACAGGGAACAGGAGGACCCAGCAGCTGGTCCACTTTATACTATATATACTGTCCTGTATCACACAGGGACCAGGAGGACACAGCAGCTGGTCCACTTTATACTATATATACCGTCCTGTATCACACAGGGACCAGGAGGACCCAGCAGCTGGTCCACTTTATACTATATATACCGTCCTGTATCACACAGGGACCAGGAGGACTCAGCAGCTGGTCCACTTTATACTATATATACCGTCGTGTATCACACAGGGACCAGGAGGGACCAGCAGCTGGTCCACTTTATACTATATATACCGTCCTGTATCACACAGGGACCAGGAGGACACAGCAGCTGGTCCACTTTATACTATATATACAGTCCTGTATCACACAGGGACCAGGAGGACCCAGCAGCTGGTCCACTTTATACTATATATATACCATCCTGTATCACACAGGGACCAGGAGGACACAGCAGCTGGTCCACTTTATACTATATATACTGTCCTGTATCACACAGGGACCAGGAGGACACAGCAGCTGGTCCACCTTGGGGGTGAAAATGAGCAGATAACATCTGCCTCTGCACCACCAAAGTGAACATAAAATAACTAAAAAATATATATATGCATATGACACTGTCCCCACAAAACCCACAATCAACAGAGACGCCATCTTGGAAGTTGGTGATCACTGTATGGTGATGTCACCAAGTGGTGTCCCATTTCATAGGGGGATGTTTTCACCCCCCCCCCCCCTTTGACCTCAACTGGGGAGGTAATAGAGCGGTGGAAGGAGCACTTTGAGGAACTCCTAAATCCAGCTGACACGCCCTCTGTGGTAGAGGCAGAGCTGGAGGATGATGGGGGATTGTCGTCAATTTCCCTGGTGGAAGTCGCTGAGGTAGTCAAACAACTCCACAGCGGCAAAGCCCCAGGGATTGATGAGATCCGTCCAGAAATGCTGAAAGCTCTGGGTGTGGAGGGGATGTCTTGGTTGACACGCCTCTTCAACATTGCGTGGAAGTCTGGGACGGTGCCTAAGGAGTGGCAGACCGGGGTGGTGGTTCCCCTATTCAAAAAGGGGGACCAGAGGGTGTGTGCCAATTACAGGGGTATCACACTTCTCAGCCTCCCTGGTAAAGTCTACTCCAAGATGCTGGAAAGGAGGGTTCAGCCGATAGTCGAACCTCGGATTGAAGAGGAACAATGTGGATTCCGTCCTGGCCGTGGAACAACGGATCAGATCTTCACTCGCAAGGATCTTGGAGGGGCCTGGGAGTATGCCCAACCAGTCTACATGTGTTTTGTGGATCTGGAGAAGGCGTATGACCGGGTCCCCTGGGAGAAATTGTGGGAGGTGCTGCGGGAGTATGGGGTGAGGGGGTCCCTTCTCAGGGCCATCCAATCTCTGTATGACCAAAGCGAGAGCTGTGTCCGGGTTCTCGGCAGTAAGTCGGACTCGTTCCAGGTGAGGGTTGGCCTCCGCCAGGGCTGCGCTTTGTCACCAATCCTGTTTGTAATATTTATGGACAGGATATCGAGGCATAGTCGGGGCGAGGAGGGGTTGCAGTTCGGTGGGCTCGGGATCTCATCGCTGCTTTTTGCAGATGATGTGGTCTTGATGGCGTCATCGGCCTGTGACCTCCAGCACTCACTGGATCGGTTCGCAGCCGAGTGTGAAGCGGCTGGGATGAGGATCAGCACCTCTAAATCTGAGGCCATGGTTCTCAGCAGGAAACTGACGGAGCGCTTTCTTCGGGTATCGAGTGAGTCCTTACCCCAAGCGAAGGAGTTTAAGTACCTTTGGGTCTTGTTCGCGAGTGAGGGGACTATGGAGCGTGAGATTGGTCGGAGAATCGGAGCAGCTGGTGCGGTATTACATTCAGTTTATCGCACCGTTGTGACGAAAAGAGAGCTGAGCCAGAAGGCAAAGCTTTCGATCTACCGGGCAATTTTCGTTCCTACCCTCACCTATGGTCATGAAAGCTGGGTCATGACCGAAAGAACGAGGTCCAGGGTACAAGCGGCCGAAATGGGTTTCCTCAGGAGGGTGGCTGGCGTCTCCCTTAGAGATAGGGTGAGAAGCTCAGTCATCCGAGAGGAGCTCGGAGTAGAGCCGCTGCTCCTTCGCGTCGAAAGGAGCCAGTTGAGGTGGTTCGGGCATCTGGTAAGGATGCCTCCAGGGCGCCTCCCTAGGGAGGTGTTCCAGGCAGATGGGAGGAGGCCTCGGGGAAGACCCAGGACTAGGTGGAGAGATTATATCTCCAACCTGGCCTGGGAACGCCTCGGGATCCCCCAGTCGGAGCTGGTTGATGTGGCTCGGGAAAGGGAAGTTCGGGGTCCCCTACTGGAGCTGCTGCCCCCGCGACCGGATACCGGATAAGAGGATGAAGATGGATGGATGGATGGATGTTTTCACCCCTAGCCCTTACCCCTTGGATTCTAGGGCCAAGGGGTAGGGGTAAGATGGAAAAATGGGATTCAGCCTTAAGCCGCCTCCACATGATACACAATTTGCTCTCTGAGCACCGCTAGGTAGGACGCAGAGCAAAGCACAGCACAGGTAAACGTCATGAAAGGTGGCAAGGAAGCTATTTCCTGTTGCTAGGTAACGACATGCCATTATCTCATTGGTTACGCGTACCAAAGGTCAGCAGCAACTAGGTAAAGTTGAAGTAATTTGAACGTTGAGTGCAGATCAAAGTGACACCACTTTTTTAACTGTTTAACAGCACTTTGAATTGCTGAAATGTGTCACACAAATAAAGCTGCCTTGCCTTGTCAAACGCCAATTGAATCTCTACTGAACACAACAGAAAATAGGAAAACACTTTAACACCTATTCTGAAAACATGAATGTAATGACGTTGTGTTCTTTGATTTTCTGTTGTGTTTTTCTATTTGCTATTCTGATTTGCACTTCAGGGCCAATACACATTCACCTACACCCTCAATTAACCAGAGTTTCTCAGTTAGTGACAAAAAATAAATAAAATGATCCGTCCATACCTGAGAGTGTCCAGTCTGCAGTCTGGATCCTCCAGTAAAGCAGAAAGCAGCTTCACTCCTGAATCTCCTGGATGATTGTAGCTCAGGTCCAGCAGTCTCAGATGGGAGGGGTTGGAGCTCAGAGCTGAGGCCAGAGAAGTACAGCCTTCCTTTGAGATCATACAGAATGAGAGACTACACACAAACACACACACACACACACACACACACACAGTTGGTCATGACAATTCAGGTACGACTTGGTCCATCTCCTGGGAGCAATACTTAACAATTATTTTGAGTGCTAGAAATGGGCAGGGCTTTACAGTCCAGCTGTACACAACAAGAACTAATGTTGTGTAGCACCTGAAAATGTCATTATCCATTAAAAAGAGAGAAAGATAGAAAGAGAGAGAGAGAGAGAGAGAGAAATAAACCATGTTTGTAAATGTTTTGCAGTTATTACATTCTAAATCACAAATAAATTGATTTATTCCTCCGTTCTGCTGTTGTTGAAGCTGCGTGTAAAAACCCAGCACAATTAGGGAATCACTAATTTTAGGCTCAGAGCTGAATGCTGAATGTAGCCTATATTATTTTAACCCTATTTTGCATTGCGACACAATACTATTGCATATACTGTATTTTTATACAGCAGAAAAGCTTTAGAAGTTGAGTTTTTATGTTATTTGATTGTACATCTTACTGCGAGAGAGACAAGGTATTGTGAGACATGTATTTTCATACTTTACTTAGCTAATACAAGTTTAATAAAGAGCAGAACTCCAGATAACTGCTGTGGGCTTCTATGTCTCTGTCTGTGATGTGGACATGCCTATCCTGATTAGGTCTGGTTTCCCCATTTGCAGATGCAGATCCACATACACAACATAGTGAGACTGTCACTGGGCACAAAAAAAAACAAAATATGAACAATACGGAATGTTGCTCTAATTTTAAAGTTACTCAGGTCCTAACTGAACACAAACCTGAGAGTTTCCAGTCTGCAGTGTGGACTCTTAAGTCCAGGAGACACCAGCTCCAATCCTGAATCATGCAGGTTGTTGTTACTCAGGTCCAGCTCTCTCAGACTAGAGGACTGGGAGCTGAGAACTGAGGACAGAGCTTTACAGCTTCTCTCTGAAAGGTCACAGCCACTCAGTCTAAAAGGGATTCAATAAAAAGTAAATCCAATAATCAACAGTAAGTAAATAACCACTCAGAAGGTGATACTTTGAATTTAACTGAACACCAACCTGAGAGTTTCGAGTCTGCAGTGTGAACTCTTCAGTCCAGGAGACACCAGCTCCAATCCTGAATCATGCAGGTTGTTGTTACTCAGGTCCAGCTCTCTCAGACTAGAGGACTGGGAGCTGAGAACTGAGGACAGAGCTTCACAGCTTCTCTCTGAAAGGTCACAGCCACTCAGTCTAAAAGGGATTCAATAAAAAGTAAATCCAATAATTAACAGTAAGTAAATAACCACTCAGAAGGTGATACTTTGAATTTAACTGAACACCAACCTGAGAGTTTTGAGTCTGCAGTGTGGACTCTTCAGTCCAGGAGACACCAGCTCCAATCCTGAATCATGCAGGTTGTTGTTACTCAAGTCCAGCTCTCTCAGACTAGAGGACGGGGAGCTGAGAACTGAGGACAGAGCTTTACAGCTTCTCTCTGAAAGGTCACAGCCACTCAGTCTAAAAGGGATTCAATAAAAAGTAAATCCAATAATTAACAGTAAGTAAATAACCACTCAGAAGTTTATACTTTCTATTTAACTGAACACCAACCTGAGAGTCTCCAGTCCGCATAATGGACGTTTTAGACCAGTAGACATCAGCTCCACTCCGGAATACTGCAGGTTATTGTTACTCAGGTCCAGCTCTCTCAGACTAGAGGACTCGGAGCTCAGAACTGAGGACAGAGCTTCACAGCTTCTCTCTGACAATGTACAGCCACTCAACCTGAAAGGGATTCAATAAAAAGTCAATCCAATAATTAACAGGAAGAAAATAACTGCTCAGTGGGTAATACTTTTTATTTAACTGAACACCAACCTGAGAGTCTCCAGTCTGCAGTGTGGACTCTTCAGTCCAGGAGACACCAGCTCCACTCCTGAATCCTTCAGGATATTGTTACTCAGGTCCAGCTCTCTCAGACTAGAGGACTGGGAGCTGAGAACTGAGGACAGAGCTTCACATATTCTCTCTGACAATGTACAGCCACTCACCCTAAAAGAGATTCGATAGAAAGGTCATCCAATAATTAATATATGAAAAAATTCAAAACGTAGAGCAGTGTTTCCAACACAGATTATTTTGTGGCGATGAGCCACACAATTAATACTACAGCCCCACTGTAGCTTCTCTCCATCCGTCGGCCGCTGGCAAATGCAGTGGAACATCCCGCCAAAATCAACATAAATGTCCTGCTGGACTACATGGAAGATCCTTTCTATCAACACTCTGTCTTTGGCTGGTCCCATCTGGATCAGCGGGGACCGGCGCAGCACCGAGGCGAAGCTGTGTTCCTGCCCGGGGGAAGAGGCGCTGCCGCCGGAGCTCAGATTATATGAATACAATGTTGTCAGTGTGTTATTGTTGGAGTCCCAATCCTACTCTTACCAAACAAGCAATTGCACCTGCTTTAGAAAGTTGACTAGTCGCATGTTTTGCAGTAAAATGCAGTTGGGTTGTTGAGGTCAAAACACAATGTAGCAGCTGTGAATCAAATAAACTTATTATAGATAATGTACTGTCATTTTTGTACTCTTACACTGAATGTTTGCTGCTTTAATCCAGATGAGTATTGAAAAGTATTTTCCGCGACTGAAAAGGCACGTGTTGAGGATGAGGACCAGCCAGTCTGAAACAGAGCTGAACAGTCCGACCAGTGTAATTAGTTATGTTATTAATTTGTTTACAATATTTTCGGCCTCCAACCAGTGCTGCTCAAGGAGAAAGACAGGGTTGGGGAGAGAAAGAGATAGATTTGTTAGGCATTGAAGAAAGAGTAGGGGAGGAGGACAGCATCCAACAGCCTGTCCTCCTCATTTTTTGATACGTAATTGTTATGAAAATAAGTACCCTCGCCCCAAAGGTCAGACACCACGAGCCACATATTGCTTTGTAATATGTCGGAAACGCTGTTGAGGTTCATTTCATCATTTACAAACAGCTGAACACCAACCTGAGAGTTTCCAGTCTGCAGTGTGGACTCTTCAGTCCAGGAGACACCAGCTCCACTCCTGAATCCTTCAGGATGTTGTTACTCAGGTCCAGCTCTCTCAGACTAGAGGACTGGGAGCTGAGAACTGAGGACAGAGCTTCACATATTCTCTCTGACAATGTACAGCCACTCACCCTAAAAGAGATTTGATAGAAAGGTCATCCAATAATTAATATATGAAGAAAAATAAGAACTTAGAGGTTCATCATTTTCAAATAGCTGAGCACCACCCTGAGAGTTTCCAGTCTGCAGTGTGGACTCTTCAGTCCAGAGGACAGATGCTTCACTCCTGAATCCTGCAGGTTGTTGTTACTCAGGTCCAGCTCTCTCAGACTAGAGGACTGGGAGCTGAGAACTGAGGACAGAGCTTTACAGCTTCTCTCTGACAGGTTACACCCACTCAGCCTGAAAAGAAATCAACAATACTTAAGATTAGAGCTTCAAGCAAACAAAAACAAATTATAATTAAAGCAAAACTGTATTTAATCTGAATAGTTGTGTGTGCACGTACAGAGCTTTGTTGGAGGCTTTGACCACTGGCAGCAACCTCAGAAGAGCCTCCTCTGAACCAGAGTATTTCTTCAAGTCAAACACGTCCAGATCTTCTTCTGATGACAGTAAGATGAAGACCAGAGCTGACCACTGAGCATGAGACAGTTTATCTGTAGAGAGACTTCCTGAACTCAGGGACTGTTGGATTTCCTCCACTAGAGAACCATCATTCAGTTCATTCAGACAGTGGAACAGATTGATGCTTCTCTCTGCAGACAGATTCTCACTGATCTTCGTCTTGATGTACTCAACTGTTTCCTGATTGGTCTGTGAGCTACTTCCAGCATAGGTCATCAGACCTTGTAAGTGTCCCTGATTGGTCTCCAGTGAAATACCCAGGAGGAAGCGGAGGAACAAGTCCAGGTGTCCATTTGGACTCTGTAAAGCTTTGTCCACAGCACTCTTATGGAGATGGTTTAATTTAGGTTTGACTCTGAAGACTTTAGGCAGCCAGGAAGTTGTTTGTTCTTCTGCCAGCAGGTTGACTCCAGAGTAGGTGAAGGTCAGATGGACATGAAGAGCGGCCAGGAACTCCTGAACACTCAGATGGACGAAGCAGAACACCTTGTCCTGGTACAGTCCTCTCTCCTCTTTAAAGATCTGTGTGAACACTCCCGAGTACACTGATGCTGCTCTGATATCGATGCCACACTCTGTCAGGTCTGATTCATAGAAGATCAGGTTGCCTTTCTGGAGCTGCTTAAAAGCCAGTTTTCCCAGAGACTTGATCATCTTCCTGGTCTCTGGACTCCAGTGTTGATCTATCTCAGATTTCCCATGATATTTAACGTTCAGTTTGGACTGAACCACCAGGAAGTGGATGTACATCTCAGTCAGGGTCTTGGGCAGCTGTCCTCCCTCTCTGGTCTTCAACACCTTCTCCAGAACTGTAGCAGTGATCCAGCAGAAGACTGGGATGTGGCACATGATGTGGAGGCTTCGTGATGTCTTGATGTGGGAGATGACTCTGCTGGCCTGCTTCTTGTCTCTGTATCTCTTACTGAAATAATCCTCCTTCTGTGGGTCAGTGAATCCTCTGACCTCTGTCACCATGTCAACATACTCAGCAGGGATCTGATTGGCTGCTGCGGGTCGTGTGGTTATCCAGAGGCGAGCAGAGGGAAGCAGATTCCCCCTGATGAGGTTTGTCAGCAGCACACCCACTGAGGTGGACTCTGTAACATCAGTCAGGATCTCAGTGTTGAGGAAGTCCAGAGGAAGTCGACACTCATCCAGACCGTCAAAGATGAAGACAACCTGGACCTCTTCAAACCTGCTGATTCCTGCTTCTTTGGTTTCACTAAAGAAGTGATCAACAAGTTCCACCAAGCTGAACTTTCTCTCTTTCAGCACATTCAGCTCTCTGAAGGTGAATGGGAATATGAACTGGATGTCCTGGTTGGCTTTGCCTTCAGCCCAGTCCAGAGTGAACTTCTGTGTTAAGACTGTTTTCCCGATGCCAGCCACTCCCTTTGTCATCACGGTTTTGATTGGTTCATCTCTTCCAGGTGGGGCTTTAAAGATGTCTTCACATCTGATTATTGTTTCTGGTCTGTCTGGTTTCCTGGATGCTGTTTCAATCTGTCTGACCTCATGTTCTTCATTGACCTCTGCAGCCCCTCCCTCCATGATGTAGATCTCTGTGAACATCTGATACAGAACGGTTGGGTTTCCTGCTTTAGCAATCCCCTCAAACACAATCTGAAACTTTATCTTCTGGATAGTCTTGAGTTTACGCTGACAAACTCCAGAATGACTTCCTGAATGAACACACAACAAGAAAAATCAATAAGTCAAAGAATAAATTTCAACATTCAAATAATAAGTATATATTTTAATGCATCTTTTCAGACATTAGTAAATGTCCCATTTTTAAATGTGTTAAAATCCTCTTACTGCTCTGCAGACGGTCAGCCAGCTCCTCCTGCTTCATTCTCCTCAGGAAGTGCAGTGTGATCTTCAGAAATGCTTCTCTGCTCCTCCTCCTCTGCTCTTCATCCTCACCCTTCAAAACCTCCTCATCCTCCCTCTGACTCTCTAAGCATTCTGGGTAATCTAGACATAGAACTTTCTGAATCTTCTTCAGCTCGTTCTTTACAAAAGTGACGATGTTCTCCTCCAGCAGCTGGACCAGAATGATAAAGTCAACATTTATTTTAAAGAACTCAACATGTGATTCATCTCTCAGTCTGAAGGCCTGCTGGTTTGAAAAGAGCAGCATGGAGACTACTGGGATCTGAATGTAAATGTGCTGTATTTATAAAGCGCTTTTCTAGTCTTAACGACTACTCAAAGCGCATTTACATCATACAGGATACATTTACCATTCACACACATTCATACACTGTGGCCGAGGCTGCCGTACAAGGTGCCACCTGCTCATCAGATAAACACTCACACACATTCACACTCCGAAGCAGACTAACAGCGTCGGGGGCAACTCGGGGTTCAGTGTCGACATGGGATTGAACCACCAACCTTCCAACTGGCAGGCAACCACTCTACCACTGAGCCACAGCCGCCCCGTATGATTGGTAGTTCATCATTTAATCTGTAGATAATAATGAAAATATTCTTTTAATATGTACACACCATAAATATGGAGTCCAGGTCTGTTTGCTGCTGCAGGTCAGACTGACCACCGAGGCCCTCTGAGCTCTCCTGGTGAACTCTGTAGAGAAAACATCAAGTTTAAGAACATTTAATGATCTGTACACAGCTCGGAGTAGAGCCGCTGCTCCTTCACGTCAAAAGGAGCCAGTTGAAGTGGTTCGGGCATCTGGTGAGGATGCCTCCTGGGCGCCTCCCTAGGGAGGTGGTCTAGGCACGTCCAGCTGGGAGGAGGCCTCGGGGAAGACCCAGGACTAGGTGTAGGGAGGTCGAGCTTGGAGGAGGCCTCGGGAAGACCCAGGACTAGGTGTAGAGATTATATCTCCAACCTGGCCTGGGAATGCCTCGGGATCCCCCAGTTGGAGCTGGTTGATGTGGCTCAGGAAAGGGAAGTTTGGGGTTCCCTACTGGAGCTGCTGCCCCCGCGACCCGATACCGGATAAGCGGATGATGGATGGATGGATGGATGGATGGATGGATGGATGGATGGATGGATGGATGGATGGATGGATGGATGGATGCTTCGCAGATAACGTCCAAAGTTACCTACCTTTGAATACCAAAACAAACTCAGTTGAAGCTCTGAGAAAATGCCTACATGACATAAAAGACTGGATGTCACTGAATTTTTTAAACATAAATGACAAATGCCCGATGTCTCTAGTTTTAACAGCGCTCTTAGTCCAATATTCTCAAACTGCTGCCCATTTGTAAAATGTCTTAGTGTTTTTATTGACAGTTCTTTTAAACTCAATAAACAGATTAGCTCAGTGGTAAAAACAAGCGTCTTTCAGCTCAGACTTCTTGGGAAGGTCGAGCCTTACCTGCCCCAGAGCCACCTGGAGACCCTGATCACAAATCGCCTGGACTACTGTAACTCAAGGTACTACGGCCTTGATCAGTCTTCAGTTTGCCGATTACAGTTAGTCCAGAATGCGGCTGCTCGTCTGCTGACAGGAAACAGGCGCAGTAAACACATCACCCCCCCGTACGGTCGTCCCTCCACTGGCTGCCTGTCGTTTTTAGAATCCATTTTAAGATCTTTTTGTTTGGTTTTAAATCTCTTAACGGGCTGGCACCATCATATTTATCTGATATGCTGATTTTGCACACTCCAGTCAGAGCAATCAGGTCCGCTCACCAGTTGCTTTTAGACTGTCCCAGATCCAGACTGAAGACCAGAGGGGACAGAGCTTTCTCAGTAGCAGGTCCTAATCTCTGGAACTCTCTTCCTCTCAACATTAGAGCAGCTTCCTCTATTCAGAGCTTTAAATCACTTTTAACTCATCTTTTTGCGCTGGCTTTTAACAGAAGCTGGGCTGTGATATTTTATTGTTATTGATTTGAGTAAAGTTTTTATCTGTTGGCTGTTTTTATTGTTTTTGGCATATTCTGTGTTAGAAGGTTTTTTTTCTGGTTATTTATAATGCTTTTATCTTATGTTATCTATATTTGTACAGCACTTTGGGGCAGTAGTGACTGTTTGTAAATGTGCTATATTAATAAACTTTGACCTTTGACCTTGATATATATAGTTCTCACGGCTTGACGTGGATGCATCAGCCTAAGGACAGAAGCAAAGCAATAAACCAACCCGTGTCTGTGTTGTTGTGAGAGAGCTACAGTCAGGAAATTCATTTTTAAATTCTTACCTTTCATCAGCAGCTTGTCCATCTTTAAAGTTAATAGGACGACCCGTAGACCGGTCACTCTTCATGGACACACAGCTGGGTCCAGGTCCTGGTTTCTGCTGCTGCATCCTGATACAAACAAAGACCGTGGATGAGTTACTATTCACCAAAATGTAATCTGATGAAAGATGGCGTCTCATCTCAGTAGATAATCAGTGGTTGGCTCTTTGTTGCGTATTCCAGTAAGAAGTTCTTATTAACTAGATATTGAGAGTGAATCCTGATGGAGGAGTGATGTGAGTGCTGAGCTCTAACATGGAGAAGAGTCCATCATCATCTCACCTCTGAGCTTTGGTCTGGCTGTCATGGTCCCCCCACAGAGTGGTTTTAGAGGGAGGGGGTCCCTCCTCTCTGTCCTCACACTGACTCATAGCAGAGTCCACACCTGCTGGGAGACATCACCTCTGTTACTATGACAACCTTTTCATCACAGGACACATTAGTCTCTCATTCCTCTCCAACATGTCCCAGATGCTGTAGAAAACAGTGAGTCAGCTCTTTCCATCAGACACCCTGAGCAGGTCCATGAAGGACTCGGAGTCTCTGGGACAGTTGACACATGGACTGTGTAAACAGCTTTCAGTCAAACCAAGTCTGTCTCAGTGTTGGAGACGTCTGTGTTTTAGTTACATTAAATGTACCAAGCTGTTGGACCAGTTCTGAAACTCCTTGTATTTACACTGATGACAGACACACCCTCTATTACACACACACACACACACACACACACACACACACACTTCCCAAGACAGTCTTTGACTACACAGATCAGATATTAGTGCAACCTAGATGCTGCATTATCAATTTTATGCCTGCAACGTACAGTGGGGTTCAAAAGTTTGGACCTCCTAGGAAGAAATGTGTATTAATGAGCATAAAGAAGAAAGAAAGATGGAAAATCTCCAAAGGCATCAAATGACAGATTAGACATTCATATAATATGTCACAAAAAGTTAGATTTTATTTCCATCATTTACACTTTCAAAACAAAAAACAAAATAATTATGAAAAAGTTTTGGGCCCCCTGCAGAGTTAATACCTTGATGCTATCTGTGAAAAAGCTGAAGTTAAAGAGAGGATGGCTTCTACAGATGATGTTCCTAAACACACTCAACTCAAGGTATTAACTCTGCAGGGGCCCAAACTTTTGCAGATGCCATTTTTTTGTTTTCTTTTATTTTGAAAGTGTAAATAATGCAAATAAAATCTAACTTTTTGTGACATATTATGCGAATGTCTAATCTGTCATTTGATGCCTTTTGGAGATTTTTCTTTTTCTTTATGCACATTAATACACATTTTTACGGGAGCCATACTTTCAAACCCCACTGTATGCTTCATTTTCAAAGAATCTCAACTCTCATGACTTCCCTCATTCTCACTCTGTCACGAAAACCCTTGCATGATCTACACACACACACACACACACACACACACACACACACACACACACACACACACACACACACACACACACCCTTCCCAAGACAGTCTTTGCACCAAGCTGTCCAACCAGTTCTGACACTCCTTGCATTTTTACTGATGACAGACACACCCTCTTACACACACACACACACACACACACACACACACACACACACACACACACACACGCACACACACAATGTCAACAACAGGAAAGTCACCTCAACTCGCAGCAATAACAACCTTCCCTCAGACCAAACACACCCTCCATCTGATTCAACTGTGTGTGTGTGTGTGTGTGTGTGTGTGTAACAGAGAGCAGCAGAACTCAGCCATTACCACGCAGTGTAAAATCCTTCTGAAACCTCTTTTCATCCAAACACCAAAGATGGAGTCTAGAAGACCACCAGGAAGTCTCCCTGTCCCGTGTCCTCTCTCTGACGGCCTACACTGTCCCTCTGTCCTCCGGAGTTTGTTCCTTTGTGATCCAGACATACTAATATAAAATCATTTTAATGATTATAAGAAGCGCTGCCCAGCCGCTCCCCCAGCAAAGAGAAGGAGACCCAAGCCGAGCCACATGCCCAACCCGCCATGCTGGCCTGTCCCCCTTTGTCAAGGACCCCAAACAACACACAACACTGCCGCTGCCAGAACACCTGGCGTGAAACACCCAAAAGAATACGAGTCGCATGAAGGACTCTACTGACAGCAGCCACAACGCAGAAACCCCAGGTACGGGGGGGCAAAGGGGGGCCAGCTAAAAACTGGTGCTAACCAGACCAGGCTGTCAGCTGTTCTCCCGGTAAATGAGTCTTCCTACAGTGGGAGCGGAGCGACAATCGGCTGGCTGCTGCTCATTAGCTCACGTTAGATTTCTAGGATCAGGGATTGAAATGGAATTTAGGAGATATTCTCAATTCACTTCTGCATTGTACACACACACACACACACACACACACACACACACACACACACACACACACAGACACACACGTTAATCCACTCTGTAACATTTTCTTTTTTTACCAAAGTAACAATTTCAAGGCAGAACTTTAACTTGTACTAACAAAGTCATGTGTTGGTACTTTTACTGCAGTCCAGAATGATCATACAGGAACTCTGTACTGCAGTAAAAGTACAAACAACTCAGTGTCAAAGTACTACTGGGTTTTAGATCAAATGTCCCACGGCCAAGTGGATCAGAGCTGTTTGGACACTCCCTGTTTTTATTGTGGTGTAGCCACCAGCGTAGTTACGTTGTCATCTTCCTCATTCTCACACACACACACACACACACACACATACACACACACACACACACAGACACACACACACACACACACACACACAGGAGTATGACAAAAGGATTGATCAGTGTTGCTAAAGATAAATAAATGCGTTGATTATTTATTCAATTTGATAAAGTGATCAAGATATACATTTTCATAACTTTACTAATATTGATGAAATACCATTGATAATAGCTAATAACTGAACCTGTGCTTCCTAAAAACACAAAGAAATAATCAGCAGGTTGATCAATAAAGAAAAGAATCACTGCAGCATCATATAAAACTGCTCCAAACAGTCAAATGTAGCTTACACCTGAACGCACCACAAAGACAATCTCATCATGTCGGTACTTTTACTGCAGTACACAATGATCTGATGGTCATTCTGTACTGCAGTAAAAGTACAAACAACTCAGTGTCAAAGTACTACTGGGTGCTGGATCAAGTGTCCCACGGCCAAGTGGATCAGAGCGGTCCGACCAGTTTGGAGCCTCCTGTTTTTCCACTGATGTGAACTCAGATAACGTTGTGCTGTTGTTGTGACCTGAGAACTAGCAACAGTAATACATGCTAATCATTCTCAAACCACTCTCCTTTAACTCAGATGGACACTCATTTGGATCATAGTCTATCGATACAAATCTGAAGAACAACCCAGAAAGAAACTGTTCTTCTGTCCAGTCAAACAGATTGAATCAAAGTGATTCTGTTCATCAAACATTTCCAGACTCCTCTGGTCAGATTCTCACCTGCTGAAGTCTCTTCAGGTCAGTTTCCAGACCCGGTCCTCCTTCATGTGTCCAGGAGACACTGGGAGAGAAGAAGCTGCTCGTTGTCCCTCGTCAGTCCTGAAGTCGATGTGCATTTGATGTGAAGACGCCGTCACAGTTCATAACTTCAGAGAGACGTCAGAACCAGTCCAACCTGTTCCCAGAGCCAGTCCCCCATCAGATGATGGAGGTCTACTATCTGTCCACTAGATGGTGCTAACTGACCATCTAATGAGCTAAAGATCAGCAACTTGTACAGCAGCAGGTATCTCTCCAAGTGGCCTCCGTGTGACATATTACTTTGATACTTTAAGTACATTTAGCTGTTAATATTTACTACCTTAATATATTTTACACTACTTTTCTAATTGGGGCCAGAAACCAAATCCCAAATTAGAAAAGCTAATTAAACTAGATTTAGTCTGAATGTTCAAACACACAGCACAGCAACACAATCCCATTTCTATGGAAATAAGCGGCTGCTGCAGTCTGCCGTCCAGGTTGAGCAGAGGCTGCACAGTTTGACCAGCGGGCAGCGGCCGGGCAGCTGCTCACCAGGCTGCCGGATGGTGTCGCTAACAACTGGAGATGTACAACTATTATCAGACAGACACACACAGACACACACACCAACACACACAGACACACACACCAACACAAACACATACGTATCAGAGATTTTGCGATTGATTAGACAGATAAAAAGAATTTCTAAAGAAAGATATCTTTCTACATGTCCGACGGCCGATTATCGGGTTGGTGTGTCAGGGCTTTAAGATCCTTTTAGTTTAACATGAAACAGCCTCGAAATCACCATCGCCAAACCCACCAGACTCGTGTGTAGAGCTGCATATTTCCACATGGAAGTGAGTGAATGAAGAGTTTATCTCAACCAGACCTGAGTGGTGATTGTTGGAACAGTGGAAAGACGAAGCAAGATGGCTTCTCATAGTTTCATTTAGTTTCTTTCCACTTTGTATTTCACAATGATAAAACTACTGATTATTTACAAGGAGTCTGGTGGTAAATCCTGAATCATAATGGGAAGGGCAGGGCTGTGTAAATACTTTGGACATAGAGAGAGAGAGAGAGAGAGAGAGAGAGAGAGAGAGAGAGAGAGAGAGAGACTCCTCTGGTTTTCAGGGTGGAGGTCTGTAACTTTGGGACCGGTCCTCTCCAAGAGGAAACGTTTGGCCGGCACAATCTGTTGACTTGTTGACTGTTTTAACTTTTCTCCTCCATCTCGCCAACTTGGTTCCAGACCTGAACCAGGACTTTGCAGCTCTGCACATGCAGCAGATGGTCATTCTGCAACATGAGTATCCCCCCCGAGTCCTTGACTCTGGGCTTCAAGTCACCTGGAAGAGACCAAATGTATGAACCAGGGTCCAGGTCTGGGTCTGGGGAAGTGGGTGATGTTGGAGGGGCGAGGTGTCTGTGGTGGTGGAGGTGGAAGAGGGTTAGTTTGTTGGCAAAATACTTCAGAGTGACTCTCCGCCCTTATGTAGAAAAAACAACTTAAAATAGTCAATATTTTAATGAGTTTGGTTCAGAGCAACAAAACAGATGACAGCAACATTATTTTAGTTTGATGGCAAAATATTTTCAGAGTAACTCTGTTCTGCCCTGATGTCCAAAAACTCTGAAATCTCCCAAAAATCTGATTTTCATCTGGAAACCTCACATTATAGATAGAGATAGAGCAGAAGAGTTGAATCCCTAAAATGTTTGACCCAAGTGTGTTTTTTTATTTCCAGACTCCTCCCCCTCTCCTACCTGAAGTATTGTCTCCCCTAGTCTTTGTGGGGACCTCTGAGTGCTTTAGTTTTTGTGGGGACCTCTGAGTGTTTTAGTTTTTGTGGGGACCTTGTTGTTTTATTGTTTGTGGGGACCTCAGTGTTTTATTGTTTGTGGGGACCTCTGAGTGTTGTAGTCTTTGTGGGGACCTCGTTGTTTTATTGTTTGTGGGGACCTCTGAGTGTTTTATTGTTTGTGGGGACCTCAGTGTTTTTTTGTTTGTGGGGACCTCTGAGTGTTTTATTGTTTGTGGGGACCTCTGAGTGTTTTATTGTTTGTGGGGACCTCTGAGTGTTTTATTGTTTGTGGGGACCTCTGAGTGTTGTAGTCTTTGTGGGTAACTCTGAGTGTTGTAGTCTTTGTGGGTAACTCTGAGTGTTGTAGTCTTTGTGGGTAACTCTGAGTGTTGTAGTCTTTGTGGGGATCTCTGAGTGTTGTAGTCTTTGTTGGGACCTCTGAGTGTTGTAGTCTTTGTGGGGACCTCTGAGTGTTGTAGTATTGTTTGTGGGGACCTCTTTGTGGGGAGTGTTGTAGACCTCTCTTTGTGGGGACCTCTGGGGACCTCAGTGTTTTATTGTGTGGGGACCTCTGAGTGTTGTAGTCTTTGTGGGGACCTCTGAGTGAGTTGTTGTTTTATTGTTTGTGGGGACCTCAGTGTTTTATTGTTTGTGGGGACCTCTGAGTGTTTTAGTGTTTGTAGGGACCTCAGTGTTTTATTGTTTGTGGGGACCTCAGTGTTTTAGTGTTTGTGGGGACCTCAGTGTTTTATTGTTTGTGGGGACCTCTGAGTGTTTTATTTTTGTTGGGACCTCTGAGTGTTTTATTGTTTGTGGGGACCTCTGAGTGTTTTAGTGTGGGTAACTCTGAGTGTTTTATTGTTTGTGGGTAACTCTGAGTGTTGTAGTCTTTGTGGGGACCTCTGAGTGTTGTAGTCTTTGTGGGGACCTCTGAGTGTTGTAGTCTTTGTGGGGACCTTTGAGTGTTGTAGTCTTTGTGGGGACCTCTGAGTGTTGTAGTCTTTGTGGGTACCTCTGAGTGTTGTAGTCTTTGTGGGGACCTCGAAGTGGTTTAGTCTTTGTGGGGACCTCTGAGTGTTGTAGTCTTTGTGGGGACCTCTAAATGTTGTAGTCTTTGTGGGGACCTCTGAGTGGTTTTGTCTTTGTGGGGACCTCTGACTCGCTGGCCGAGCTTTCTGCAGAACAGGACGTTGGTCAGTTTGCTGTCTGTAGTTCTCCAGAGAAATGTACATCTCGCAGCTGAAGAACAAGTGGTAACGTTGATTGCAGATAACAATAACTTGTTGCTCCACTTTCTTATCATAATTGTATTTTCACCGTCTGCAAAGGAATCAGCTGTTCTGATGGATTTAACCTAAAAGAAGCTTGAGTCTGAGATGAAGACTGAAGCTAATTTCAGCTGATTTCTACTGATTGGAAACATCTCCAACTTTCCATCAGACAACTGAAGAAGGAAAGTGAACCGACAGCAGCACCTGTCCATCAGTCACCTGGGGGCATACGTCTCCGGTATTCTGCCAAAAGTGATCCCAGCCCCTACCTTTACACTGAAAGGTTGTTTCTGCCTCAAACATACTTGATTTCAATATCTGACAGATTATAGCCCACAAGAAATTAACCAGTTTAAATCCATTCTTTAAGAAGAAATACATCCATAAAATGCACATTTCACTTGCCTAAAAGTGATCGTAGCTCCCAGCTTGTGTTTTTGTTTCTGGAGAGAAGATGAGAGCGAGCAACCAAGACACATGTTCATGTCTTAATCATCACAATAATCTGACTCAGGCTGAGCAGAATAAAAGTGAAATAAAAAGTGACAAAACTAAAGATTAAAGTCAAAGTAGCAACAGGCTACCACAGTGTAGAACTACTCTGTTACAAGTAAAGATCCTGTATGAGAAAGGCTACTTGAATCAAAGTAGGCTACATACTTACTTAGCGCTAACTTGAAGTATTCAAAGTAAAAGTACTCACTGTGTACATTTCAGAGAGTGAAATTATGGAGCCTTCAAGTTTCTGAAAGATGATATATTTTCTATCTTAGGCACTAGTCTTATTATCGTGTGCAACAAGATGAAAATGATTTTTAAAGCCTTCAGTCTGAGAAGGTAGAATGAACAGGCTCTTTTAGCGCGTTCATGCACAACACTGATGAGCAAGTTGAGCAAAAGTATGAAAGCGACCAACAGGAGAAAACTAGCAACAACACAGAATGGATCAAGTGTTAGGAACATCATTAAAATACTCATGGGAAGTCCTCATTAGGACTTTGGGAGGCAAAATAACATGAGATCCACCTCAGGATGAGTACTGATCATGTTGAATGCAACATGGGGGAACTTTGAGTTCAACTTATTATGGGGGATTTTGAACATCAAACACTTCATTTTCTGCATCCTGGTTTATTTTTCTTCAACAATTTGTTTCTTTTCTGCATTAATTTATGGTGCAAATGTCTCCATGTATGTAAAGGAAATATAATAGGTATTTGGAGTAGGCTGCACTGAGTTACATAGTTTTTATTATGGGGGTGTATCAATCTCAGTAAAGAGAGACAACTGATGAATGAAATCATGATATGATCAAATGAACAAATGACGAAACGTATAGATTTTATTAAAAGCATTTAGACACATTAGACTATATGATGATTGTTTATAGAAACATTTGTTTTCCACATTTTTAACATATTAAAATATGATTTAAAATATAAAGGACATAATAGTGACCAATAACAGTTGATTATTTTTCAGATGTGACATATCATGAAGTGTTTTACTCAAACAGTTCAAATGTTGATAACCAGAGATGAAATCAGATGAATGTTTTTGTGTTTGAGTCTCAGATCTGCTTCACAGTGCAGAGTGTGTGTGATGGTGAACACACTGAACTTTGATTTCAGCAGCTGGTCTTCAGTCAGTGTTTCTGTCCACAGGAGAGACTCTCAGTCCTGCAGAGGACACAGAGACACTGAGGATCCAGACCAGAACCCAAACCCAGGATAGAGAGGCTGAGTGAATGTGGTGTTGAAGGTGTGGAGGTGGATCAGTGAGTCAGAGGAGACTGTGTAGAAGGACAGAGAGCCAGCAGGAACGTCCACATACACTGCTACTCTGTTAGAGACAGACCAGGAAGTGAGGTCTGTTCTTCTGTTATTGTGCCAGACAGAGTAACCATCTTCATCAGAGCAGATCAGTCTCCAGGAATGATCATTATATCCAAACAAACAGTCTCTACTGTCTCCTTTCCTTCTGATTCCTCTGTAACTCACTGATATATAAACCCCTCCTCTCCTCTCGACCTCCCAGTAACAGCGACCAGTCAGACCATCTCTACACAGCAGCTGATACCAAATGTCAAATCTGTCTGGATGATCAGGATATGACTGATCCTCCTCCACACGTGTCACCTTCCTGTTGTTGTCAGACAGTTTGAGGTTTCTGTTTACTGTGTTTGTGTCCAGTTCCAGTTCACAGACATCTGATGGAGAGAACAAGACACAATACAGCTGCAGGTTATCATCTGATCATTTATTAACAACTTTACTGACAATAACTGAAAGAAAACCCTTCAAACGTTGATTTGATATCCAGCTGTGAGAGATGTTTAACAATCCAGTTCTACCAACATGAAGAGTTCCTGAACATGAGAGTCAACATGTCAACAATGTCCAGCTTCTTGTCCTCGTGTTGACCCGATGAGGACAGCTGATGATCCAAATCTAGAAACATCAACTGAATAAAGTCTCACTAATAAAACTGTCCCATCTTCTTCTACTGCAGCACAAAGCAGCTCTGAACCATCTGCTTTCTAAAACTGCTATTAGCTGATGTTCACTTATAGAAATACCAGTTTATGGATGAAAAATGAGGATTTATGGTATGTTTGTGTCTGTGTCGTATATCTGATACCAGGTCTCCCATCAGGGAGGAACTGGAAGATAAATCTACCTCAACTCACTTTATTCACCTTTAAACATCTTTGGGACATTAATTATGCCGTGTTGTGTTCATGGACTGTGAGTTTTTTCAGTTCTTATTTATTAAAAACATCCAGAGAAGAAAACTGAAGGTTACTTGAACACAACTTATGTGTGAATAAAAAATAAAGAACCAAAGTTAGCTTTCTGTTGGCTGGACTGTTGATTCATGTATTTATGTATTTATTAGTTCTGTTGGATCAACGTGTTCAGTTTGTTCTGTTTGTGGATTTTAAATTAATTAATTAAATCCTAACTTCTACCTCCTGCTTCTGTTGAGTGCTTTCCCCCTCTTATCTTGGATTGCTTCTAGTTTTTGTCTATTTTGTCGTGTGGAAACTTTTCCCTTTTTTCTCCTGTCCCCACTGCCTGCTGTTTTCCTGGAAAACATTGAAAATGGAATTGGTCAACTGGTCATTCAGCGCTATTGACCAGATTTTCTCGGTCAAGCATGCTTCACCGGGTGAGCTGACCTGCCCCAGTGGGACATTCGCTGCAGACCGGTCTGTGGAAGCGCAGAGGAGGACTGATATCATCGGGGTCAGTCTGTGGAGTTGCTGCGAGTAACCACCGGACGGCAATGAAGGTAGAAGGACTGTCGAAATCACTACATGAACTTGACGCACGTATGACGCTGTGGATGAGAGAGATTGACGGACATTGATCCAGCAAATGCTACCGAATCAACCTAAATTGGATTAAAATTATTGTCTTAATGCCCCCACACACACACACACACACACCCTTCACCTGAGCGGAAAACAACCTGCAACT
Source organism: Percina caprodes (assembly GCA_013375575.1). Classification (NCBI taxonomy): domain Eukaryota; kingdom Metazoa; phylum Chordata; class Actinopteri; order Perciformes; family Percidae; genus Percina; species Percina caprodes. The sequence goes on along the minus strand of JABXJD010000395.1, from coordinate 356,621 downwards.
GGCCTTACTATCTTCTCCTGGCACTGGCTTATCTCTCCTCAAGGACAAGGCCGATCCAAACTGAACTTTCTGTAACAACATAGACAGTCTGACGCCACATGCACACACTCATGTTTTTGAATGTTAAAATTATTTAAATCAAAGGTAAATAGAGGAGGAGCTATGCATGAAAACCTCATAACAATTAAAACCACAAGTGCAATAGTGCAAAAGAATAGGAGAATTAAATGTGGACTCTTAAACATCAGATCTCTCTCTTCTAAAGGTGTACTAGTAAATGAATTAATATCAGATTCTAATATTGATCTATTTTGTCTTACTGAAACCTGGCTGGGTGATGGAGAATATGTTAGTCTGAATGAAGCCACCCCCCCCAGTCATATTAATACTCACATTCCTCGAGGCACAGGCCGAGGAGGTGGAGTTGCAGCTATCTTCGATTCTAGTCTACTAATCAGCTCTAAACCTAAACTACATTATAACTCATTTGAAAGTCTTGTTCTTAGTCTTTCACACACAAGTTGGAAATCACTGCAGCCAGTTCTATTTGTTATAGTGTACCGAGCACCTGGTCCATACTCTGAATTCTTATCTGAATTTGCAGAGTTTTTGTCAAATTTAGTGCTAAAAACGGACAAAGTTGTTATTGTAGGGGATTTTAATATTCATGTGGACGATGAGAATGATAGCCTTAGTACTGCGTTTATCTCTCTTTTAGATTCTATTGGCTTCTGTCAAAGTGTTCATAACCCGACTCACCGTTTTAACCACACCCTCGATCTTGTTCTGGTCTATGGTGTTGAAATTGAACATTTAATGGTGTTCCCACAGAATCCCTTTCTGTCTGACCACTGTTTGATAACTTTTGAGTTTATACTGCTGAACTACACTCCATTAGGCAAAACCTTCTATACAAGATGTCTATCTGATAGTGCTGTAGCTAAATTTAAGGATGTGATTCCATTAGCATTTAATTCATTACCAAGTCACAAAGTAACGGAGGACTCCTATGCTATTAGTCCCTCCCAAATTGATCATTTTGTTGATAGTGCAGCAGGCTCGTTGCGAATGACACTCGACTCTGTTGCCCCTCTAACAAAGAAGATAATAAAACAAAGACGGTTAGCTCCATGGTATAACACTGAAACTCGCAAATTAAAGCAAATATCACGGAAACTTGAGAAGATTTGGCGTTCCACCAAATTAGAAAGTTCTCGTTTTATCTGGCAAGATAGTCTTAAAACATATAGGAAGGGCCTCCGTAATGCCAGAGCAGCGTACTACTCGTCATTAATAGAGGAAAATAGGAACAACCCCAGGTTTCTTTTTAGTACTGTAGCCAGGCTAACGGAAGGTCACAGCTCTACTGAGCCAAGTATTCCCATAGCTCTTAGTAGTAATGACTTTATGAGATTCTTCAATGATAAAATTATAACTATTAGAAGCAAAATTCACCAAGACCTGCCTTTAACTGGCACTGACTTATCTCTAAACTCAGGAACCTCAGAAACAGCTGTAAAACCAGATATATGTTTAGATTGCTTTGCTTCACTTGATCTTTATCAATTTAATTCAATTATTTCTTCATCTAAACCATCAACCTGCCTCTTAGACCCCATCCCGACTAGGCTACTTAAAGAAGTTTTACCCTTAGTCAACACTTCTCTACTAGATATAACCAATCTGTCTTTATTAACAGGCTATGTACCACAGCACTTTAAAGTGGCTGTAATTAAACCTCTTCTGAAAAAGCCCAACCTTGATCCAGATGTTTTAGCCAACTATAGACCTATATCCAACCTTCCATTTCTCTCTAAGATTCTTGAGAAAGTAGTCGCCAAACAGCTGTGTGACTTTCTGCATAGCAACAGTTTATATGAGGATTTTCAGTCAGGATTTAGAGTTAATCATAGTACAGAGACAGCACTTGTGAAAATTACTAATGACCTCCTAATTGCATCAGACAAAGGACTTATCTCTGTACTGGTGTTATTAGATCTTAGTGCTGCATTTGATACCATTGACCACCATGTCTTATTACAGAGACTGGAACATTTAATTGGCATTAAAGGGACAGCTCTAAGCTGGTTTAAGTCTTATTTATCAGATCGATCTCAGTTTGTTCATGTTAACGATGAATCCTCTGTGCACGCCAGAGTTAGTCATGGAGTCCCACAAGGATCTGTGCTCGGTCCAATCCTGTTCACTTTATATATGCTTCCTTTAGGCAATATTATCAGGAAGCATTCCATAAACTTTCATTGTTATGCAGACGATACTCAATTATATCTATCAATCAAGCCGGATGAAACTAATCAGTTAGCTAAACTTCAAATGTGCCTTCAGGATATTAAAACCTGGATGAGCTGTAATTTTCTAATGTTGAACTCAGATAAAACTGAAGTTATTGCTCTGGGACCCAAGCACCTCCGTGACGCATTATCCAAAGAGATAGTTACTCTGGATGGCATCACTCTGGCCTCCAGCACCACTGTGAGGAATCTTGGAGTTATCTTTGATCAGGATTTGTCCTTTAATTCCCACATAAAGCAAATTTCAAGGATCGCCTTTTTCACCTGCGTAATATTGCTAAAATCAGGAATATCCTGTCTAAAAATGATGCAGAAAAACTAGTCCATGCATTTGTTACTTCTAGGCTAGATTACTGCAATTCTTTACTATCAGGATGCTCGAAAAAGTCCATAAAAAGTCTTCAGCTGGTCCAGAATGCTGCAGCACGTGTTCTGACAGGAACCAGGAAAAGAGATCATATCTCTCCTATTTTAGCTTCTCTGCATTGGCTTCCTGTAAAATCTAGAATAGAATTTAAAATCCTTCTTCTCACCTACAAAGCTCTTCATGGTCAGGCACCATCTTATCTTAAAGAGCTCATAGTACCTTACTACCCCACCAGAGCACTGCGCTCCCAGAATGCAGGGTTACTGGTGGTTCCTAGAGTCTCTAAAAGTAGAACGGGAGCCAGAGCGTTCAGCTATCAGGCTTCTCTCCTGTGGAACCAGGTTCCAGTTTGGGTTCAGGAGGCAGACACAGTCTCCACATTTAAGAGTAGACTTAAGACTTTCCTCTTTGATCAAGCGTATAGTTAGGGCATAGAATTGAATATTGTCCGCCTAACCCGGCCTACCTGCTTCTCGTCATAGTTGTCAGATCTATCTATCATACAATCAATAATATAATAAAACTAGAGGGAGGCAGGGCATACAACCCGATCCGGCTGGGGAGAGTCTAGCCCGATCCGGCAGCTCTCTTTACCCTGTCTCTCCTAGTTAGTCATGCTCTCCTAGTTAGTTATGCTCTCCCAGTTATGCTGTAACAGTTTTAGATTGCTGGGGGAATTCCTTTGACACACTGAGCTCCTCTCTCCTCTATCTTTTTATCTTTCTATCTTTCCATTTGTGTGCATCTATGTCCCAGAAATGCTTGTTACTAACCTAGCTCTGGGGAGTCATTCCCCGGAGTCCTTATGTTCTTTTCCCCCCAGCATGTTCCCTCAGATCAGGGAGGCTCCATCATCATGGTAGCAGCTGTAGCCATGGTCCCGCTACACGTCCTGTGATGCCGTGTTCATCCTGCTACGTCCTGCTGTGCCTTGTAATGCTGCACAGTGTCCTGCTATACCATGAACTACTACAAAGAACTACTACAAACTGTTATCTTTTCTGTGGCTGTTATTGCCACTCTTCATTCTAACCCCAACCGGTCGTCAGACACCGCCCACCACGAGCCTGGGTCTGTCCGAGGTTTCTTCCTAAAAGGAAGTTTTCCTCGCCACTGTCGCACTGTTGCTTGCTCTGGAGGGAACTACTAGAACTGTTGGGTCCTTGTAAATTCTGGAGTGTAGTCTAGACCTACTCTATCTGGTCTAGACCTACTCTATCTGTAAAGTGTCTTGAGATAACTCTTGTTATGAATTGATACTATAAATAAAATTGAATTGAATTGAATTGAAATTGAACTCACTATATGACGCCATACACCACCCGCCCCTGTCCCTCCCCCTTTGAACTGACTGCCTCGGAAACATTTATTTTGTTCTTTTACCCTCCCAAATCACCAAAAAAAATCCCTTCTTATGATGACATGTACTGTGTGTTGTCCTGTGCATTATGTTGTTATGTTATTATGTATTGTACTATGTTGCATTAATCTTTTTCGGGAGAGCGTGGCGAGGCTTGCTCCAACAAAAGCATCATATCACTGTGTACCTGTGCACGCATGACAAATAAATCTATCTGTATCGGTACATCTTTCCAGAAAAAGGAAGAAAATATATCTTCGTACGTAAGGCAAGAAAATCTAAAAATCTAAAAATCAAGTGTAGGGACCTCCACAAATACTGTTAAATAAATATAAATAAAGTATTTTATACAGTTAACTCCATTAATACATGGTGTTTCAGTTCATAACAGGGTAAATACAATAAGCATTTTTCCCATAATCCTTTGTTTTGAAGGGAAGTGTAATGTATTTTCAGTGGAGTAATCTAAGTTAATTATTCTCTGTATAGCTCCACTCCTAGCCAATCAGATGGCTTTGTTGGGGAGTAGAAAAGAAAGGAGGAAGTCAGAGAGGACATGTAGAGCACGTTGGAGGGAGAAACATGCAGTCAGCAGAGGAGAGAAAAACTAAGTTTAATGTCCAGCTGACTGAGGTCTGGAGACTAATGGACTTTAAACTTTTGTAAAGTATTATTGTTGCAGTTAACAGTCGTGTGCAGCTCTCAGTTTGGTAACTAGTTATCCTGTAGTTTTAAGGTAAGTTCAGGCAGGTTAGCTGTGTTTGTGTGTTCACTAGCTTTGAAGGTGACAACTGTTAACTGTTGACTTGTTTAAGCTAGCGCCGCCGTGAGGGACAGTCAGCTGGAAACGCCAGCCGCAGCTTTCACCGAGGACCGGGAGGAACCAGGACTTCACTGGAGGACCAGGACTTCACTGGAGGACCAGGACTTCACTGGAGGACCAGGACTACACTGGAGGACCAGGACTTCACTGGAGGACCAGGACTTCACTGGAGGACCAGGACTACACTGGAGGACCAGGACTTCACTAGAGGACCAGGACTTCACTGGAGGACCAGGACTTCACTGGAGGACCAGGACTTCACTGGAGGACCAGGACCAGGACTGTGGGGTTGCTCAACGTTTCAGTCGGTAAAAAAAATGTAATGTCTGCAACTCTGCTTTAAACTCGGCTTTAAACTCGGCTTTAAACTCGGCTTTAAACTCGGCTTTAAACTCGGCTTTAAACTCTGCTGGTCTTCTTCAGGCCTAACCCAGCAGGGTGGAAACCTTTCATTAAATATGGGAGTTTAAAGCAGTGTTGCAGACATTACATGTTTTTCCCTTCTGAAATACCGATATAGCTCATAGTGAGTTAAGTAGTTCCACAGTGGAGGTGCCGCGTTATTGGTTGTTGATTATTTCTTTATAGTTACCTATGCCTATAATAACAACATTCACTGGTAAAGGGAGATTTAGCCAATTCACCATAATAAGTAACCTCACCTCATATTATACTTCCAGCACCAGGAAGGGGTTAAACTAGTGTAACACACAGCTGAGTTCTCTTAGAGCAAACTTAAAACACACTCACACTTCCTCACACCAGGTCTCAGTCTCTGTGGTCCACCATGGTCCACCCTGCAGGAAGACACAAAGACACAATCCACTTCATACTCCAGGGCTGTGGATAATTGAAGGTTTAACCATCATATTGTGAAATGAGACGGAGTGAGACTACGTGGACTCTGCAGCTTGTTCAAGTCAAAGTCAGGGCAATGCTGCTGAAGCTGTCACGGTGTGGTTACACTTAAGCCGCCTACACATGATACGCAATTTGCTCTCTTGAGCACCGCTAGGTAGGACGCAGAGCACAGCACAGCACAGGTAAACGTCATTAAGGGTGGCAAGGAAGCTATTTCCTGTTGCTAGGTAACGACATGCCATTATCTCATTGGTTGTGCGTACCAAAGGTCAGCGGCAACTAGGTAAAGTTGAAGTAATTTGAACTTTGAGTGCAGATCAAAGCGACACCACTGCCCCCCCCCCCGTAGGAAATCAATGGAGCGGGCGGTGCAGAGGGGTTCTGCCCCCCCCATCATGTGTAGGCGGCTTTACTCTGAGACATGACAACAGCATTCTCTATGCCCTGGTGACAGACTGACAGGCTGGAGGTCTGGAGGGGTTTTATTTAGTTTGGTGTGTAAAATGTCTAATTAAATGACATGTAAATAGGTTAGGTTTATCTTTCCAATTTAATTAAATTATTTAGTCAAAGAAAAGTAAACTGCCCAAAAAGGTCCCGTTTGGTATTGTTACTGAATTCCAGCTTCCTGTATCTCTACAAAAGTTGACTAGAAAAATGAGAACTCAGCTGGAATGTATGTAGCATAAAAGTGTTGATTAAAGTTGATTAAATCTTCTTTTTACTTCAGTATTTTGTCCTGCACCTGCCACAAGGTGGGATGTGCACAAGGTAAAGAAAAGAGTTTGATTTGATTTTAAAGGTAACTTACCTTCGTAAAATGTAACTGTTTTTTTTTAATGCCAATTGAATCCCTACGGTGGCCCTGAAGTGCAAATCACAACAGCAAATAGGAAAACACTTCAAATCATTAAACACAACGGCATTAACTTCTACCTGAAAGGTAGGGCCTATCTAGCAGAGGACGGACCCTCCTGATTGGACAGAAGAACTGTCTGTCTTTTATCAGGAAGAAAGATGAAAAACACGGAAAAGCACCTATTTTGAAAGCATGAGTATAATGATGTTGTGTTTTTCTATTTTCTGTTGTGTTTTGCACTTCAGGGCCACCGTACTTTCCGGACCTCTGACTTTGAATACATGGGCGTTTCTCAATCTGTGTTCTTCTATGGACTTGTGTTCTTGTGTTCTTGTGAAACGTCATGTTCGGTCGCCAAAGTACTGACCCAATACACAAGTTAGCATTTCGCCAAGAACAGTTAAAATTCCCGGATGTGTTCTCGACACGCCCATTTTACCGAGGATACATCGGATGGTAACTTGTGTGAACTTGGCAGGGCCGCTATCCCAGAATTCAATTCGGGTGTAAAGCGCGGATGGTTTCCGGTACACAGATACAACAGAAGTGGAAAGTTTTTCACAATTTACGTCTATTATTAAATCAATAATTTCATTTTTAAGACGTTTTAAGGCGAGAAACCAACTGTGTAGATTTTGAATATCGGCAGTTTAACGAAAATTGATGGTGAATTAAAAAAGCCTTCGGAGTTGGAAAGCTCCACAATCCCCGGCGGGCGTAGCGAGCTCGCCAGCCGGGAATGACTCTCGCGAGCCGGTCAGTCAGTCCGCTCACAGACCCCCTGCCCCCTCCCCTCATTTAGACAGACCACTGCAGCAGCAGCAATGGCAGAGATAAGCTAGGTTCACAAATGTAAGATATTTAAAAAAATTAACCGCTGTTATTCTGTATTTCATTCATTACATTCGGCGTTTTGTTCTGTGTTTTGTTTTAATTGTTTTTATCGGGGGACAACTGAGGAAACCAGGGAGAGCGCTCTCTGTGCTGGGGGTGTTGCGCAATAACAGGAAGAACGCTTCGTCTCAAAAACTGTCAACAGCGTTTTGTGTGCTTCTGAACTTGTGAGTTCATTCTTCCAGGAACAACCAGCAAGAACAGTCTCCCCAAGAACACAAGTCCGTTCTTTGCTTACTTGGTATTGAGAAACGCCCCATATTTGTATTTGTCTTATAAGATTGAGAACCCCTATAATACACCTTCACTTAGATCCTCCATTGAACATTAACCAGAGTTTCTCAGGTAACGAAAATAAATAAAATTAAGTCTTGGTCCGTCCATACCTGAGAGTGTCCAGTCTGCAGTCTGGATCCTCCAGTAAAGCAGAAAGCCGCTTCACTCCTGAGTCTCCTGGATGATTGTAGCTCAGGTCCAGCACTCTCAGATGGGAGGGGTTGGAGCTCAGAGCTGAGGCCAGAGAAGTACAGCCTTCCTCTGAGATCATACAGCCTGAGACACTACACACACACACACACACACAAACACACATATACACACACACACACACACACACACACACACACATAGCTGGTCATGACAATTCAGGTACGACCTGGGCCATCTGCAGCGAGCAATACTTAACAATTACTATCAGTGTTAGAAATGGGCGGGGCTTTACAGTCCAGCTGTATACAACAAGAACTAATGTTGTGTAGCTGCTTGAAAGTTTTGTTATCCATTAAAGAGAGAGGGAGAGAAAGAGAGAAATAAACCATGTTTGTAACTGTTTTGCAGTTATTCATTCAAAAGCATAAATAAATTGATTGATTGCTCCGTTCTGCTGTTGTTGAAGCTGCCTGTAAAAACCCAGCACAATTAGTGAATCACTAATTTTAGGCTCAGAGCTGAATGCTAAATGTAGCTTATTTTGCATTGTGACACTATACTATTTAATATCCTGGATTTTTATAAAGCAGAATGACCTTAGAAGCTGAGTTTTTATTTTTTTGTACACCTTACTGTGAGAGAGACAAGGTATTGTGAGACATGTATTGTCATACTTTTGTGAAAAATAACAATTTCCACTATACGATCACAGTTTAATAGAGAGAAGAACTCCAGATAACTGCTGTGGGCTTCTATGTCTCTGTCTGTGATGTGGACATGTCTATCCTGATTAGGTCTGGTTTCCCCTTATGCAGATGCGGATCCACATACACAACGTAATGAGACTGTCACAAAGGGGACCGTCACATCGGCTTGAGCCTTCCTCAGCCGAGCTGCCGCCAGACAACTCTGACTGGCTTTTAGTCGTTGCAGAGAGTTTCACAAAATAACAAAGGGCAGGACAGCCAGCTGGCCTTCTTGTTGTGGGACTATTAAGTAATATTAGCTGGCTTCAAATGTCTTGTGTCTTTGGCTCTGTTGGCAGAGTTGTTGACCCGCTAGATTTAGATTACAAGTAATGTAATCATAACAAATATACGTGTAGAAGTATCAATATTTATGACAGCAGTGTAGAAGTAAATTACTGTGAATCTGTAGGGGAACAAATCCCAAAAAACAAAAATATGAATGATACAGAATGTAGCTTTAAATTTAAAGCCCATGTTGCAGGTTTAATTTTGCAACGAATTTGTGCAATTTGCTTGTGGGAAATAAATATTCGAACTGTTATCCATTGTATTTAATGGTGTTGGATATTTCAAAAGTGAATATAATACGAAAAATAGGCACTATTTACAGTGTTATATTTTTTCTCCCACAATGCATTGCATGACGTCACATTAGGGAGATAAGAGCGCAGCTTGTGTTGTATTTACCGCTGGTCTGGCCTAATATGGCTTTTAATATTAACAGTCTATGGTCTGGACTGAGTCCAGGTGACTTCATTATGTTTATTATAATATTGGAGGGAAAGTGAAACACAGCTTAGACGGGGTGTTGTTCGGCTTTTCACAAGTTTAGACAGCTAGCTAACGCTACGCCGCTGGACGTTAGCGCAACAGCGTTAGCCTAGCCGGCTAGGTAAATTTTACAACTGCCTTTGGTGTTGCCTAGATACGCCTCCATGTTGTCAACATAATACGTTAGTGCACATTTTATACCATATTTGTATTGAATGAAATAGTAAGCTTCCCCCCTATGAGATGGGTGGGTTTTTGTTACGTTACACACAAAGCTAACTGGCTATAGTTAGCCTGTACGTATGCTAGCGGATATAGCTAACGTTGCGTAGCCAGCCAGCAACTTCAGCAGTAGAGTTTCGGTAAGCTAACCACGACAGCGTTGTTGCCCTCAATCAACCTGCAGTGATGTTTTAAATGGAGACACGCAGATCGGTTCTTTTCCCGGAGATCCTGGATATGATTTTCATTTATGACGTTAAAGGCAAAGGAAGCGTAGCCCGAGTGTGGCCTGGAGGCGCGTCCGGCGGCCTGGAGACGCGTCCGACCACGCGGCCTGGAGAGACGCGTCCGACCACGCGGCCTGGAGAGCGCGTCCGACGCGGCCTGGACGTCCGGCCTGGAGAGACGCGTCCGACCACGCTGCCTGGAGAGACGCCTCCGACCACACGGCCTGGAGACGCGTCGACCACGCGGCCTCGTCGACCACGCGGCCTGGAGACGCGGCCTGGAGGCGCGTCCGACCACGGCGGTGTGGAAGCCGAGCTACATCTGCGGCGAGCAGTCTGCAGACCCGGGGAATAACGTTCAGATTCTCAGGGACCAGGTCTGAGCTCCATGATCCATCGAAAGCCTGGACTGGTGTGGATGTTTCAACCTCACAGACAACGGACTCGGACAAGCTTTTAAAAAAACTTTTGAAGGATACAACGGTGTACAAATATGTGTACTGTTGAGTATACTGTGAAAATGTTTTATGGAGCTCTCAGCTAATCGTAATCTGTAAAATATTGATTTTGCTCCAAACTGCTCTTCCCATATGGATTTATTTTAAAATGATGCGCTTTGTGCCCAAATAAATAGAACATATGTTAAATTACCCTCTGTTCATTGTTGTTTAACCAAACTTTAATGTTTTCTGAAAATACATGTCTTTCCTATAACCCACGTCCTAATAACAATATAATTCAATATTTATTACTGTGTAACCCGCACAGTAATACTGGTCACCTCTTTCCTACACTACATCTGGAGTAAAGCTATATTGTCATTGAGTTGCGCAGTACTAGTACTACTGTAGCAGTGGTAATAGTAGTGGATTGGTGTTTGTATCATTTCTAACACTGCTATTATGAGGTATCACCATATCTTATTCTGTTTTCTTTAGATCATATGATATCAAGGGGAATGGCTATAATGTCCCATAATGACTGTCTTGATACTGTCATAAGACGTTTATTTTGTATAGCCTGTCTGTATGCAGTGAACTGGTGTTTAGGGATAAGGAGCCTTTCATATGACTCTGTCTAAAAAGAATGGTAAAGTTAATATAAACAATTAAAATATGGTGCATGCTGGTTGGAGAGGACCATGATCCTGTCTGAAATGTCACAAACGGATTTAGTTATCGTCAGATCAGCTGATTTCGGGGGCTGCTCAACCAGCGGCTCTAACGCACTCACTCCCCTACACCACCCCCTCTCCACCCACTCGGTCCCCTACACCACCCCCTCTCCACCCACTCACTCCCCTACACCACCCGCTCTCCACCCACTCGCTCCCCTACACCACCCGCTCTCCACCACAGCTTCGCCAACACGCGCACAAGCACCTGCCAAACAGCGACACGTTTTCACCGGAGGAAGAGGTAAACACTTAGAAATAACACTAGGGGGGATGCCTTCTATCCCGCTATCTAGATAAATGTACCAGTACTTATCTGAACTAACGACATGATCACTGTCACTAGATAGAAAGAAAACGTTGACGTTCACTCGGTGCTATTCACTGATAGTAAAAAGTAAAGTCATTGTATGCACTATTGCGTTGCTAAATAAAGGAGATAGATGAAGGAGACTTCTCCAAATCTTGACAATTCCTCATTTGCCCTCTCACATCTGGCAGGTTGTAATTATACAGCTGCTGGCCTTTCCACCTCGTCCACATCCCAGTTAGTCTCCGTAGTTCTAGTGCTCGGCTGAGACTTCGCTCCCCATTGTGACGTCATCGCCGAATTGACTTAATAAACCCGTGAATATAAAAAATGACCAAAAACTGTCATTTAACACTATGTAGAGACATTTTTATAAATTATATACATATCTTGAGTGCTTTTTGTACCCAATAATCAACAGTGGTGGTTAACCTGCAACATAGGCTTTAAAGTTACTCAGGTCCTAACTGAACACCAACCTGAGAGTTTCCAGTCTGCAGTGTGGACTCTTCAGTCCAGCTGACACCAGCTTCACTCCTGAATCCTGCAGAGTGTTGTTACTCAGGTCCAGTTCTCTCAGACTAGAGGACGGGGAGCTGAGAACTGAGGACAGAGCTTCACAGCTTCTCTCTGACAGGTTACAGTCTTTCAGCCTGAAAAGGAATCAGCAATATATAAGAACACAGCTTCAAGCAAACCAAAACAAATTATAATTAAAGTAAAACTGCATTTAATCTGGATTGTGTGTGCACGAACAGAGCTTTGTTGGAGGCTTTGACCACTGGCAGCAGCCTCAGAAGAGCCTCCTCTGAAGCAGAGTATTTCTTCAGGTCAAACTCGTCCAGATCTTCTTCTGATGACAGTAAGATGAAGACCAGAGCTGACCACTGAGCAGGAGACAGTTTATCTGTGGAGAGACTTCCTGAACTCAGGGACTGTTGGATCTCCTCCACTAGAGAACCATCATTCAGTTCATTCAGACAGTGGAACAGATTGATGCTTCTCTCTGCAGACAGATTCTCACTGATCTTTGTCTTGATGTACTCAACTGTTTCCTTTTTGGTGTTTGAGTTACTTTCTGGCTGTGTCATCAGACCTCGTAGGAGAGTCTGATTGGTCTGCAGTGACAGACCCAGGAGGAAGCGGAGGAACAAGTCCAGGTGTCCATTTGGACTCTGTAAAGCTTTGTCCACAGCACTCTGATGGAGATGGTTTAATTTAGGTTTGACACTGGAGACGTTACACAGCCGGGAGGTTGTTTGTTCTTCTGCCAGCAGGTTGACTCCAGAGTTGGTGAAGGCCTGGTGGACATGAAGAGCAGCCAGGAACTCCTGAACACTCAGATGGACGAAGCAGAACACCTTGTCCTGGTACAGTCCACTCTCCTCTTTAAAGATCTGTGTGAACACTCCTGAGTACACTGATGCTGCTCTGATATCGATGCCACACTCTGTCAGGTCTGATTCATAGAAGATCAGGTTGCCTTTCTGCAGCTGCTCATAAGCAAGTTTTCCCAAAGACTCAATCGTCTTCCTGGTCTCTGGACTCCAGTGTTGATCTATCTCAGATTTTCCATGATATTTAACGTTCAGTTTGGACTGAACCACCAGGAAGTGGATGTACATCTCAGTCAGGGTCTTGGGCAGCTCTCCACCCTCTCTGGTCTCCAACACCTTCTCCAGAACTGTAGCAGTGATCCAGCAGAAGACTGGGATGTGACACATGATGTGGAGGCTTCGTGATGTCTTGATGTGGGAGATGATTTTGCTGGCCTGATCCTTGTCTCTGTATCTCTTACTGAAATAATCCTCCTTCTGTGGGTCAGTGAATCCTCTGACCTCGGTCACCATGTCAACATACTCAGCAGGGATCTGATTGGCCGCTGCAGGTCGTGTGGTCATCCAGAGGCGAGCAGAGGGAAGCAGATTCCCCTTGATGAGGTTTGTGAGCAGCACATCCACTGAGGTGGACTCTGTAACATCAGTCAGGATCTCAGTGTTGAGGAAGTCCAGAGGAAGTCGACACTCATCCAGACCGTCAAAGATGAAGACAACCTGGACCTCTTCAAACCTGCTGATTCCTGCTTCTTTGGTTTCACTAAAGAAGTGATCAACAAGTTCTACCAAGCTGAACTTTCTCTCTTTCAGCACATTCAGCTCTCTGAAGGTGAATGGGAATATGAACTGGATGTCCTGGTTGGCTTTGCCTTCAGCCCAGTCCAGAGTGAACTTCTGTGTTAAGACTGTTTTCCCGATGCCAGCCACTCCCTTTGTCATCACGGTTCTGATTGGTTCATCTCTTCCAGGTGGGGCTTTAAAGATGTCTTCACATCTGATTATTGTTTCTGGTCTGTCTGGTTTCCTGGATGCTGTTTCGATCTGTCTGACCTCATGTTCTTCATTGACCCCTGCAGCCCCTCCCTCCATGATGTAGATCTCTGTGAACATCTGATGCAGAACGGTTGGGTTTCCTGCTTTAGCAATCCCCTCAAACACACACTGGAACTTTATCTTCTGGTTAGTCTTGAGTTTACGCTGACAAACTCCAGAATGACTTCCTGAACAAACAACACAACAAGAAAAATCAATAAGTCAAAGAACATATTTCAACATTCTAATAATAAGTATATATTTTAATGCATTTTTTCAGACATTAGTAAATGTCCCATTTTTAAATGTGTTAAAATCCTCTTACTGCTCTGCAGACGGTCAGCCAGCTCCTCCTGCTTCATTCTTCTCAGGAAGTGCAGTGTGATCTTCAGAAATGCTTCTCTGCTCCTCCTCCTCTGCTGTTCATCCTCACCCTCCAAAACCTTCTCATCCTCCCTCTGACTCTCTAAGCATTCTGGGTAATCTGGACATAGAACCTTCTGAAACTTCTTCAGCTCGTTCTTAACAAAAGTGACGATGTTCTCCTCCAGCAGCTGGACCAGAATGATAAAGTCAACATTTAGTTTAAAGAACTCAACATGTGATTCATCTCTCAGTCTGAAGGCCTGCTGGTTTGAAAAGAGCAGCATGGAGACTATTGGGATCTGAATGGTAGTTCATCATTTAATCTGTAGATAATAATGAAAATATTCTTTTAATATGTACACACCATAAATATGGAGTCCAGGTCTGTTTGCTGCTGCAGGTCAGACTGACCACCGAGGCCCTCTGAGCTCTCCTGGTGAACTCTGTAGAGAAAACATCAAGTTTAAGAACATTTAATGATCTGTGCACAGTCCTGATGATGACACAATGGCAACTGTGTCTATTGAGGTGGCACAAATGAGTGTCATATTGTACGCCAATAGTTTAGACACATACATGGACGCGGTCATTGGCTAAATCACCAAATGCATCAATGACATTGTATCGAGGATTACTGTACGGACATTCCCAAATCAGAAGAAGAATCTTTTTTTAACAGGGACAGCAATGCCACAATATGAGCCACTAGATGGCAGAATGGTACTACGCAACGACAGTTTCTCAGAGTTTTTAAAGAGCTGCAGTTGAACACACCATTAGTTTGACGATTTGTTTGGAGCCGACATGCTTTACCTTCATTGTTTGTTTCAAGCTATCGAGATACACGCTGAAAATGGCAAGTTTTCAAAGGATTAAGATGGTTCAACAAGGAAGGCCTTCATGGTTCTTTTGGGGAATGATTGGAAAGATATAAAGAATATGTTTAGGGCATTTCCTCTCTAACTGGGACGCTTTGGGACCGATTGGTGGGATTGCTGTGGACAAAGTACACACAGAGATACACTGGTACTTTAACCACGTATCAGCTAATTTAAATAGCTCATGTTACTGTATTGTGTGAACAGTTAACCTAATATAATATCATATGTGGCGTTTTCTTTTGCAGGGTGCAAATGTGCAAAACAAGTTCCTTCCTGAGACTATTTATCAGAGTCACCGTCGCTGCGTCTGGAGTTTAGCGCCGCCCAAGACCATTGTGATTGGTTAAAAAAAAAAAGCCAACATCTCACCCTCCTATCCCAGCATACATATGTGGTGTAGCCAGACCTTACTCCACAGCGCTGTGGACATAGGTCTGGCAATTCGAGACTAATTGCAAAGAGACAATACGGGGATACTGTGGACTCTAACTACCAGGGCTCCAACACCAGGAACATGTGGTCTGGACTAAGAACCATCACGGACTACAAGAGGAAACCTGCAGTGCTCAGGTAACCTGGACCTGATGGCCAAGCTCTTAAGGTGTCTGCAGATCAACTGGAAGATGTCTTCATTAAAATTTTCAACCTCTCACTGCTCCAGTCTGTAGTCCCCCCATGATTCAAGAAGGCCACCAAGGGCGGACTGGCCATCGGAGGTTTGGGAGATTTCAATTTCCGGTTTCAGAAAAAATATGCATTTATTATGTTATTATAACAATGATGTCCTAAACTCATTACTATATGCTGATAAATTTAGTCTTTAACAAGTTTATAAGTCTTTAATTTTTATATATATACAGTATAAAACATTTAAGTGTATTATTATTACTATTGTTATTAGTTAAGTCCAGTCATGGTGATGAGGAGGAGGAAAATGATGAAGAGGAGGAGGACAGGCAGGAGGAGTATGGAGCAGGAGGAACCAGCACAGATACAGTGGAAGGTACAAGTCCAGTGTGCAGAGCTGTATAACGTAGCGTTGGCTTGTTCTGGTCTCTTTTTGTAGAGTTATTATTACTATTATTAAAATTACTTCTAAAAAGGTTCTACGTGTTTTCTCCACATGCTCTCATGAAAGGCCGCTCCATCCCAAAGTCCCGGGACGAATTATTGTCCCAGTACATCCCTGAAGACCACCATTGTCCCTGTCCTGTCTGCAATCAGACCAAAGCCCTCAGCCTGGATGACTACCCAGTAGTCTCACATTGTCAGACCTCCCTCCACAGGGCTACAGAGGAAGGTCTGACTAGTCCACAACACATTCTGGGATGGGAGAAAAACCTGCTCTGGTTTATTGGCATTTGTTTAACCGAATCACAATTGTCTTTGGTGGTGCTAACCTGTCTGGTGGTTCTGGTCCTGGTATCACAGCATCAGATTAAAACCAGATTTTGTCAAACCTAGACTATGAAGCTCTGAGAGAGTCTGATAATAACAAAGTTCAGTTATAAATTCTTACCTTCCATCAACAGCTTGTCCATCTTTAAAGTTAACAGGAAGACCCATAGACCAGTCACTCTTCATGGACACACAGCTGGGTCCAGGTCCAGGTTTCTGCTGCTGCATCCTGATACAAACAAAGACCGT
>JABXJD010000395.1:107500-335000 GCA_013375575.1 Percina caprodes | reverse complement strand
ACACACACACCAACACAAACACACAGACACACACACCAACACAAACACATACGGATCAGAGATTTTGCGATTGATTAGACAGATAAAAAGAATTTCTAAAGAAAGATATCTTTCTACATGTCCGACGGCCGATTATCGGGTTGGTGTGTCAGGGCTTTAAGATCCTTTTAGTTTAACATGAAACAGCCTCGAAATCACCATCGCCAAACCCACCAGACTCGTGTGTAGAGCTGCATATTTCCACATGGAAGTGAGTGAATGAAGAGTTTATCTCAACCAGACCTGAGTGGTGATTGTTGGAACAGTGGAAAGACGAAGCAAGATGGCTTCTCATAGTTTCATTTAGTTTCTTTCCACTTTGTATTTCACAATGATAAAACTACTGATTATTTACATGGAGTCTGGTGGTAAATCCTGAATCATAATGGGAAGGGCAGGGCTGTGTAAATACTTTGGACATAGAGAGAGAGAGAGAGAGAGAGAGAGAGAGAGAGAGAGAGAGAGAGAGAGAGAGAGAGAGAGAGAGAGAGAGAGAGAGAGACTCCTCTGGTTTTCAGGGTGGAGGTCTGTAACTTTGGGACCGGTCCTCTCCAAGAGGAAACGTTTCCCGGCACAATCTGTTGACTGTTTTAACTTTTCTCCTCCGTCTCGCCAACTTGGTTCCAGACCTGAACCAGGACTTTGCAGCTCTGCACATGCAGCAGATGGTGATTCTGCAACACGAGTTTCCCCCCCCCCCCGAGTCCTTGACTCTGGGCTCCAAGTCACCTGGAAGAGACCAAAGGTAAGAACCAGGGTCCAGGTCTGGGTCTGGGGAAGTGGGTGATGTTGGAGGGGCGAGGTGTCTGTGGTGGTGAAGGTGGAAGAGGGTTAGTTTGTTGGCAAAATACTTCAGAGTGACTCTCCGCCCTTATGTAGAAAAAACAACTTAAAATAGTCAATATTTTAATGAGTTTGGTTCAGAGCAACAAAACAGATGACAGCAACATTATTTTAGTTTGTTGGCAAAATATTTTCAGAGTAACTCTGTTCTGCCCCGATGTCCAAAAACTCTGAAATCTCCCAAAAATCTGGTTTTAATCTGAAAACATCACATTATAGATAGAGCAGAAGAGTTGACTCCCTAAAACTGTTGACCCAAGTGTGTTTTTGTATTTCTAGACTCCTCCCCCCCCCTCCTACCTGAAGTATCATCTCCCCCTCTCCTCCCCTGGTTTGAGGCGAAGTCTGAGTTCTTTTTAGTCATTGTGGAGACCTCTGAGTGTTTTAGTCTTTGTGGGTACCTCTGAGTGGTTTAGTCTATGTGGAGACCTCTGAGTGGTTTAGTCTTTGTGGAGACCTCTGAGTGGTTTAGTCTTTGTGGAGACCTCTGAGTGGTTTAGTCTTTGTGGGGACCTCTGAGTGTTTTAGTCTTTGTGGAGACCTCTGAGTGGTTTAGTCTTTGTGGAGACCTCTGAGTGGTTTAGTCTTTGTGGGGACCTCTGAGTGTTTTAGTCTTTGTGGGGACCTCTGAGTGGTTTAGTCTTTGTGGGGACCTCTGAGTGTTGTAGTCTTAGTGGGGACCTCTGAGTGGTTTAGTCTTTGTGGGGACCTTTGAGTGTTGTAGTCTTTGTGGGGACCTCTGAGTGTTTTAGTCTTTGTGGGGACCTCTGACTCGCCGGCCGAGCTTTCTGCAGACCAGGACGTTGGTCAGTTTGCTGTCTGTAGTTCTCCAGAGAAATGTACATCTTGCAGCTGAAGAACAAGTGGTAACGTTGATTGCAGATAACAATAACTTGTTTCTTCACTTTCTTATCATAATTGTATTTTCACTGTCTGCAGAGGAATCAGCTGTTCTGGTGGATTTAACCTAAAAGAAGCTTGAGTCTGAGATGAAGACTGAAGCTAAAAGATCAGACATAAAATTCATAAAATAAACATTAAAGTGTTTCAATTAAGTGTTAACCCCCTAACCCTAACACCCCTAATAGTGTGTTAAACTTTGCTTTATATGGAGGACTTGAGCACTTATATAAGCCCTTCTTCCAGACCTCAAGTTACTGTCTTGTTTACCATTTTTTCATCTTTTGGTCTATTACGTGTACCTTTCTCATTTCTCCCTGTAAAATCCATTCCGTTCTTCCCTTAAACACTCTGGTCCCCTTCCTTTCATTCAGATGTCATTCTGCAACACGAGTCCCCGAGGTGTCTGTGGTGGTGAAGGTGGAAGAGGATTAGTTTGTTAGCAAAATACGTCAGAGTGACTCTCCGCCCTTATGTCGAAAGAACAACTTAAAATAGTCATTATTTTAATGAGTTTGGTTCAGAGCAACAAAACAGATGACACCAACATTATTTTAGTTTGTTGGCAAAATATTTTCAGAGTAACTCTGTTCTGCCCCGATGTCCAAAAACTCTGAAATCTCCCAAAAATCTGATTTCATCTGGAAACATCATTATAGATAGAGATAGAGCAGAAGAGTTGAATCCCTAAAACT
This sequence comes from Percina caprodes, assembly GCA_013375575.1. Taxonomy (NCBI): domain Eukaryota; kingdom Metazoa; phylum Chordata; class Actinopteri; order Perciformes; family Percidae; genus Percina; species Percina caprodes. The sequence continues at coordinate 332,523 of JABXJD010000395.1, read as the reverse complement.
TTTGACCCAAGTGTGTTTTTGTATTTCCAGACTCTTCCCCGTCTCCTCCCTAAAGTATCATCTCCCCTGGTTTGTGGGGACCTCGGAGTGTTTTAGTGTTTGTGGGGACCTCGGACTCGCCTGCCGACCTTTCTGCAGAACAGGATGTTGGTGAGGTTCATGCACAACACTGATGAGCAAGTTTAGCAACATTATTAAAATACTCATGGGAAGTCCTAATTTGTGAGGCAAAATAACATGAGATCCACCTCAAGATGAGTACTGATCATGTTGAATGCAACATGGGGGGAACTTTAGGTTCAACATTTTATGGTGGGGGGGGGAGATTTTGAACATCAAACACTTCATTTTCTGCATCCTGGTTCATTTTTATGCAACAATTTGTGTCTTTTCTGTAAAAATTTATGGTGCAAATGTCTCCATGTATACAAAGGAAATATAATAGGTATTTGGAGTAGTCTGCACTGAGTTACATAGTTTTTTATTATGGGGGGGGTGTATCAATCTCAGTAAAGAGAGACAACTGATGAATGAAATCATGATATGATCAAATGAATAAATGATGAAACGTAGAAATTTTATTAAAAGCATTTAGAAACATTAGACTATATGATGATTCTTTATAGAAACATTTGTTTTCCGCATTTTAAATATATTACAATATGATTTAAAATATAAAGGACATAATAGTGACCAATAACAGTTGATTATTTTTGAGATGTGACATATCATGAAGTGTTTTAGTCAAACAGTTCAAATGTTGATAACCAGAGATGAAATCAGATGAATGTTTTTGTGTTTGAGTCTCAGATCTGCTTCACAGTGCAGAGTGTGTGTGATGGTGAACACACTGAACTTTGATTTCAGCAGCTAGTCTTCAGTCAGTGTTTCTGTCCACAGGAGAGACTCTCAGTCCTGCAGAGGACACAGAGACACTGAGGAACCAGACCAGAACCCAAACCCAGGATAGAGAGGCTGAGTGAATGTGGTGTTGAAGGTGTGGAGGTGGATCAGTGAGTCAGAGGAGACTGTGTAGAAGGACAGAGAGCCAGCAGGAACGTCCACATACACTGCTACTCTGTTAGAGACAGAGCAGGAAGTGAGGACTGTTTCTCTGTTATTGTGCCAGACAGAGTAACCATCTTCATCAGAGCAGACCAGACTCCAGGAATGATCATTACATCCAAACCAACAGTCTCTACTGTCTCCTCTCCTTCTGATTCCTCTGTAACTCACTGATATATCAACCCCTCCTCTCCTCTCGACCTCCCAGTAACAGCGAGCAGTCAGACCATCTCTACACAGCAGCTGACGCCAGTAGTCAAATCTGTCTGGATGATCAGGATATGACTGATCGTCCTCCACATCTGTCACCTTCCTGTTGTTGTCAGACAGTTTGAGGTTTCTGTGTACTGTGTTTGTGTCCAGTTCCAGTTCACAGACATCTGATGGAGAGAACAAGACACAATACAGCTGCAGGTTATCATCTGATCATTTATTAACAACTTTACTGACAAAAACTGAAAGAAAACCCTTCAAACGTTGATTTGATATCCAGCTGTGAGTGATGTTTAACAATCCAGTTCTACCAACATGAAGAGTTCCTGAACATGAGAGTCAACATGTCAACAATGTCCAGCTTCTTGTCCTCGTGTTGACCCGATGAGGACAGCTGATGATCCAAATCTAGAAACATCAACTGAATAAAGTCTCACTAATAAAACTGTCCCATCTTCTTCTACTGCAGCACAAAGCAGCTCTGAACCATCTGCTTTCTAAAACTGCTATTAGCTGATGTTCACTTATAGAAATACCAGTTTATGGATGAAAAATGAGGATTTATGGTATGTTTGTGTCTGTGTCGTATATCTGATACCAGGTCTCCCATCAGGGAGGAACTGGAAGATAAATCTACCTCAACTCACTTTATTCACCTTTAAAACAACAACACAACAACACAACAATCCAAGATGGCAGCCAAACCACACCGAGGTGTGGTTCTCAGTGTTTGAGATCTCAGGATTTTAGGTATTTTTTGTGATGTTTTATGTCTTTTAAACTCAAATGAGTATACTCCCGAAAAACAAGACATTCTCCTCTATACTGGGATTATTTTAATTGCGGATGAGGCTGAATTTGAACTTAAAACCTGGACATTCACCACCTGGTAGCCCTGCTTGCTAGCAACCACCTGGATGCCTGGCTAGTAGCCTGTTACAGGTAGCTCTGCTTGTTAACCTGCTGCTTGTCACCACGTGCATGTCCTGCTGCTAGCCTGCTACTGGTATCCCTGCTGCTAGCCTGCCTTCAGTAGCTCTTCTTCTAGCCACCACCTGGTTGCCCTGTGGCTAGCCTGCTGCTGGTAGCCCTGCTTGCTAGCCGCCTCCTGGATGCCCTGCTGCTACCCTGCTACTGGTAGCCCTGTTGCTAGTCTGCTGTCAGTAGCCCTGCTTCTTAGCGTGCTGCTGATAGCCCGACTTGCTAGTGCTATATATCACTAAACACTAGCCACCACCTGGATGCCCTGCTGCTAGCTTGTTGCTGGTAGCCCTGCTTGCTAGCCACCTCCTGGATGCCCTGCTGCTACCCTGCTACTGGTGGCCCTCTCCCTGCTTCCTAGCCTGCTGCGGATAGCCCTGCTTGCTAGTCACCACCTGATGCCCAGCTGCTAGCCTGCTGCTGGTAGCCCTGCTTGCTAGCCACCTCCTGGATGCCCTGCTGCTACCCTGCTACTGGTAGCTTTGCTTGTTAACTTCCTGCTGGTAGCCCCTGCTTGCTAGCCACCACCTGGATGCCCTGCTGCAAGCCCCACTTGGTAGCCACCACTTGGATGCCCTGCTCCTAGCTGTCCTTGCTAGCCACCACCCGGATGTTCTGCTGCTAGTCTCACTAGCTAGCCACCACCAGGATGCCCTGTTGCTAGCCTGCTACTGATAGACCTACTCCTAGCCTGCTGCTATTAGTTCTGCTTGCTAGCTATTCACCTGGAAGCCTCCTTGCTAGCCTCTATCCTGTAGCCCTGACTTTTTGACTCTAAGCTACTGTTCACTCCTGTTTAGGCTGTCTTCAACTAAATCTGGTAACTTGACATCATGCATTTGTTTATATTCTTCATACTTATACAGTTCAGCCCTGTACTAGATGAACTTAATATGTCCAAAATGAGAAGCAGTATATTAATACAGTTAAACTATGGTCATTTCTCAACTACATCTACAAGTCATTATGAGATATACCGCCAGAAAATCAACCTGTGTAACCAAAAACTGTTCACAAGTAATTAAGACCCTGTATCTCCAGAATTTACTGCTGCTAAATGACTATTTTATTGTGTCAGATTACTTTTTTCTCAGTTCAAAGAGGACAGTGGTAATGACAAACATTACCCAGCCAAACAAAAACTGCGGTGTATGATTATGCTTTTATTGATGTTATCTGGTAATGTTCAGCCCAATCCTGGTCCTGTTCCTGGTCCTCCTAATACTTTGCAATCCTTAGCCACTCCTTCAGATTTCAAAAGCAGACATGGCCTTGGTTTTATACATTTAAACGTTAGAAGCCTTGTCCCTAAAATGGATATGATCAATATCTGGGCTAATACAACCAATGCTGATATCATTATTATCTCTGAAACCTGGCTTAAAAGTCTGTATCTGATGATATTATTTCTATTGAAGGTTATAAAGTTTATAGAACTGATCGGGTTGGCAAAGGGGTGGGGTTGCCATATATGTGAAATCTAAGTTCATAAGCTCTGTAACCCTGTCACTAACTAAAGCTAAACAGTTTGAAATTCTGATCGTGAAAGTGAATATCTCAAAACATTCGGATATTACAGTAGTTGGGTGCTATAGACCTCCATCTGCCTCAAAGGATGCTTTCCGATCTATATCCCAAATATTACATGAAATTAATGACTCTGAATTTATCCTTATGGGGGATATGAATTGGGACTGGCTTTCTGGGAACTCTGATTGTTTTAAAGACTTGTGTAATGACCTAAACTTAGTGCAACTTATTAATGAACCAACAAGAATAAATCCCAAAGCAGAAATAAAATCTACTCTCCTTGATTTAATCATAACAAACTCTGTTTATAAATATACCTCAACGGCCGTATTTTGTAATGACGTCAGTGACCATTGTGCAGTCGCTTGTGTAAGAAATACTAAAATCCCCAAGGTAAAATCGCGCATCATCCTAAAAAGACATTTTAAAAGTTTTGAACAACAGGCTTTTCTGCATGATCCGTATCACAGTGATCTCAGTAGGGTGTCTTAGTTTTCGGATGCTGAAATGGCATGGAAATTTTTTCATTCAAATTTTATTTCCATCGTAAATAAACATGTACCAATCAAAAAGTTTAGGATCAGTGGTAAGGACAATCCTTGGTTCTCAGACAGTCTATCAGAGCTAATCTGTTTGAGAAATAAAATGTGGGCACAAGCTAGATTTTCCAACTCCTCTGATGATTGGACTGCATTTAGAACTGTAAGAAACAAGTGTACTTTGATTAGAAAGTCCAAATCTGAGTTTTATTTGAAGTCAGTCACAGAAAACTTAAACAACCCTTTAAAGTTTTGGAAATCAGTTAAATCCTTGTCAGGTGCACGTGTGACCTCAAACCTCCCTGAACAGATTCTCATTGGTTCAGATGAAATAAAAGACAAAGCAGCTATAGTCAATCAGTTTAATAAACACTTTATTCAGGCGGGATTCATATTTGATCAAACTGTCAATAAATCTGTCCCATGTCCTGCCATGTCAGCATCTGAAACTGAAAATGTAAATCGGGAATACTTTCATTTTAAACCGATTTCAGTGTCAGAAGTTCATAAAGCTCTCAGAGACATTGATCACAAAAAGTCTGCAGGTCCAGATAATCTGGATCCCTTTCTGTTAAAAGTGTCAGCTGATATGATTGCTGAGCCTATAGCGCATATTTTTAATTTGAGTCTTCTTTCCAACTCCATTCCCAAAAGTTGGAAAGCAGCCTATGTTCTCCCTCTACATAAAGGCGGAGACTCATCAGAACTGAATAATTACCGTCCAATATCAAAACTCTCTGTTCTGTCAAAGATCTTGGAATCACTTGTGGATATACAGTTAAAACAGTACTTAGCTGACAAAAACATTTTTAATAATTTTCAGTCAGGGTTCAGAAGTGGCCATAGCACTATCACTGCTGCTACATTAGTGACAAATGATATTATTGGCGCCTTAGATAAGAAGCAACACTCTGCTGCATTATTTGTTGATCTTTCTAAGGCATTTGATTCAGTTGATCATGGATTGTTACTGACCAAACTACGTTCAGTTGGTTTAAGTGAAAAGGCTGTTGCATGGTTCGAAAATTATCTTGTAGATCGTACTCAATGTGTTTATGCTGAAGGTTATAAATCTGATTTTCTTAAGATAACCAAAGGTGTCCCTCAAGGATCAATCTTAGGACCGATTCTGTTTTCAATTTTTATAAATGATTTAGATAGAGATATTCAAGCCAAATTACACTTATACGCTGATGATACAGTGGTTTACACCCAGGCTTCCACCATTTCAGCAGCAGTGCAGGAACTTCAGACTGCATTTCAGACATTGCAAAATACATTATTGAGTCTAAAACTGGTTTTAAATATACAGAAAACAAAGTTTATGGTCTTCTCAAAAGCTCGAAAACAGCTACTTGACAATTGTGGCCTCTTGTCCTAAGATGGGAAATCAATTGACAGAGTGTCTTCATACAAGTACTTGGGGATATGGATAGATGATAAGCTCTCCTTCAATGAACATATTATTGCTTTGGTCAAGAAACTTAAAGTGGCTTTTATTTCAGAAATAAATCTTGTTTTACTTTTAGTGCTAAGAAGAAACTTGTGGAAGCTACTTTTCTGTCTGTAATTGATTATGGAGATATATTGTACATGCATGCCGCATCTTCCATCTTGTGTCATGTTGATTCAGTTTACCATGCATCACTACGATTCATAACAAATACAAAGTCCCTCACCCATCACTGTATTCTTTATGATTTAGTTGGTTGGACATCACTTAAAATTCGTAGACAACAACACTGGTATATCTTTATTTATAAAGCTATACTTGGCAAACTTCCACTGTACCTCTGTAATCTCCTCTCTGTCTGCTCTGGTACCTATCAGCTACGCTCTTCAAAGTGGTTGCTGTTTAACGTGCCACGAGTTGCAACCGAATTAGGAAGAACTGCTTTCTATTATTCAGCACCTTGGGGGTGGAATAATCTACAGAAAGTACTAAAGTTAGAAACCCTTATGTCCATTAATGAATTTAAAACTATTGTAAGGAAGGTTGTGATGGAGACATGTTCTTGTTTTTCTTGAGAGTCTAATTGTGTTTTTTTAACATTTTGTACTTTTTTACCTTGAAAATGTAACTTGGTGTTTATGTATGTGTTGTGATTTGGCTGCTACCTTGGCCAGGTCTCTCTTGTAAAAGAGATTCTGAATCTCAATGGGACTTCCTGGTTAAATAAAGGACTAATAATAATAATAATAAAAACATCTTTGGGACATTAATTATGCCGTGTTGTGTTCAAGGACTGTGAGTTCTTTTCATCGCTTATTTATTAAAAACATCCAGAGAAGAAAACTGAAGGTTACTTGAACACAACTTATGTGTGAATAAAAAATAAAGAACCAAAGTTAGCTTTCTGTTGGCTGGACTGTTGATTCATGTATTTATGTATTTATTAGTTCTGTTGGATCAACGTGTTCAGTTTGTTCTGTTTGTGGATTTTAAATTAATTAATTAAATCCTAACATCTTTCCAGAAAAGGAAGAAAATATATCTTCGTACTTCAGGCAAGAAAATCTAAAAATCAAGTGTAGGGACCTCCACAAATACTGTTAATTAATATAAATAAAGTATTTTATACAGTTACCTACATTAATACATGGTGTTTCAGTTCATAACAGGGTAAATACAATAAGCATTTTTCCCATAATCCTTTGTTTTGAAGGGAAGTGTAATGTATTTCCAGTGGAGTAATCTAAGTTAATTATTCACTGTATAGCTCCACTCCTAGCCAATCAGATGGCTTTGTTGGGGAGTAGAAAAGAAAGGAGGAAGTCAGAGAGGACATGTAGAGCACGTTGGAGGGAGAAACATGCAGTCAGCAGAGGAGAGAAAAACTAAGTTTAATGTCCAGCTGACTGAGGTCTGGAGACTAATGGACTTTAAACTTTTGTAAAGTATTATTGTTGCAGTTAACAGTCGTGTGCAGCTCTCAGTTTGGTAACTAGTTATCCTGTAGTTTTAAGGTAAGTTCAGGCAGGTTAGCTGTGTTTGTGTGTTCACTAGCTTTGAAGGTGACAACTGTTAACTGTTGACTTGTTTAAGCTAGCGCCGCCGTGAGGGACAGTCAGCTGGAAACGCCAGCCGCAGCTTTCACCGAGGACCGGGAGGAACCAGGACTTCACTGGAGGACCAGGACTTCACTGGAGGACCAGGACCAGGACTGTGGTGTTGCTCGACGTTTCAGTCAGTAAAAAAAATGTAATGTCATCAACACTGCTTTAAACTCTGCTTTAAACTCTGCTTTAAACTCGGCTTTAAACTCGGCTTTAAACTCGGCTTTAAACTCTGCTGGTCTTCTTCAGGTCTATCCCAGCAGGGTGGAAACCTTTCATTAAATATGGGAGTTTAAAGCAGTGTTGCAGACATTACATGTTTTTCACTTTTGAAATACCGATATAGCTCATAGTGAGTTAAGTAGTTCCACAGTGGAGGCTCCGCGTTATTGGTTGTTGATTATTTCTTTATAGTTACCTATGCCTATAATAACAACATTCACTGGTAAAGGGAGATTTAGCCAATTCACCATAATAAGTAACCTCATCTCATATTATACTTCCAGCGCCAGGAAGGGGTTAAACTAGTGTAACACACAGCTGAGTTCTCTTAGAGCAAACTTAAAACACACTCACACTTCCTCAGACCAGGTCTCAGTCTCTGTGGTCCACCATGGTCCACCCTGCAGGAAGACACAAAGACAATCCACTTCATACTCCAGGGCTGAGGATAATTGAAGGTTTAACCATCATATTGTGAAATGAGACGGAGTGAGACTACGTGGACTCTGCAGCTTGTTCAAGTCAAAGTCAGGGCAATGCTGCTGAAGCTGTCACGGTGTGGTTACACTTAAGCCGCCTACACATGATACGCAATTTGCTCTCTGAGCACCGCTAGGTAGGACGCAGAGCAAAGCACAGCGCAGGTAAACGTCATTAAGGGGGCAAGGAAGCTATTTCCTGTTGCTAGGTAACGACATGCAATTATCTCATTGGTTGCGCGTACCAAAGGTCAGCGGCAACTAGGTAAAGTTGAAGTAATTTGAACTTTGAGTGCAGATCAAAGCGACACCACTGCCCCCGTAGGAAATCAATGGAACCACCGTACTTTCCAGACCTCTGTCTTTGAATAAATATTTGTATTTGTGTTATAAGATTGAGAACCTCTGTAATACACCTTCACTTAGATCCCCCATTGAACATTAACCAGAGTTTCTCAGTTAGTGACAAAAATAAATAAAATGAAGTCTTGGTCCGTCTATACCTGAGAGTGTCCAGTCTGCAGTCTGGATCCTCCAGTAAAGCAGAAAGCCGCTTCACTCCTGAGTCTCCTGGATGATTGTAGCTCAGGTCCAGCACTCTCAGATGGGAGGGGTTGGATCTCAGAGCTGAGGCCAGAGAAGTACAGCCTTCCTCTGAGATCATACAGCCTGAGAGACTACACACACACACACACACACACACACACACACACACATTCAGGTACAATGTGGGCCATCTCCCGGGAGCAATACTTAACAATTACTTGTGCTAGAAATGGGCGGGGCTTTACAGTCCAGCTGTACACAACAAGAACTAATATTGTGTAGCTACTTGAAAATGTCATTATCCATTAAAGAGAGAGAGAGAAATAAACCATGTTTGTAATAGTTTTGCAGTTATTACATTCTAAATCACAAATAAATTGATTGATTGCTCCGTTCTGCTGGTGTTGAAGCTGCCTGTAAAAACCCAGCACAATAAGTGAATCACTAATTTCAGGCTCAGAGCTGAATGCTAAATGTAGCTTATTTTGCATTGTGACACTATACTATTTCAAATACTGTATTTGTATATAGCAGAATGGCCTTAGAAGCTGAGTTTTTATTTTATTGTGCATCTTACTGTGAGAGAGACAAGGTATTGTGAGACATGTATTGTCATACTTTTGTTAAAAATAACAATTTCCACTATACAATCACAGTTTAATAAAGAGCAGAACTCCAGATAACTGGTGTGGGCTTCTATGTCTCTGTCTGTGATGTGGACATGTCTATCCTGATTTGGTCTGGTTTCCCCATGAACAGATGCAGATCCACATTCCCAATGTAGTGAGACTGTCACAAAGGGGACCGTCACATTGGCTTGAGCCTTCCTCAGCCGAGCTGCTGCCAGACAACTCTCACTGGCTTTTAGTCATTGCAGAGAGTTTCACAAAATAACAAAGGGCAGGACAGCCAGCTGGCCTTCTTGTTGTGGGACTATTAAGTAATATTAGCTGGCTTGATATGTCTTGTGTCATTGGCTCTGTTAGCAGAGTGGTTGACCCGCTAGATTTTTATTTGAAGTAATGTAATCATAACAAATGCACGTGTAGAAGTATCAATATTTACAACAGCAGTGTAGAAGTAAATTATTGTGAAACTGTAGGAACACAAATCGAAAAACATATGAATGTTACACAATGCTGCTTTAAAATGCATTGTTACTCAGGTCCTAACTGAACACCAACCTGAGAGTTTGCAGTTTGCAGTGTGGACTCTTCAGTCCAGGAGACATCAGCTCCACTCCTGAGTCCTGCAGGTCGTTGTTACTCAGGTCCAGCTCTCTCAGACTAGAGGACGGGGAGCTGAGAACGGAGGTAAGAGCTTCACATATTCTCTCTGACAATGTACAGCCACTCAACCTAAAAGAGATTCAATAGAAAGGCCATCCAATAATTAATATATGAAGAAAAAACAATTTAGAGGTTCATCCTATGCAAACAGCTTAGCACCAACCTGAGAGTTTCCAGTCTGCAGTGTGTACTCTTCAATCCAGAGGACAGTTGTTTCACTCCTGAATTCCGCAGGTTGTTGTTACTCAGGTCCAGCTCTCTCAGACTAGAGGACTGGGAGCTGAGAACTAAGGACAGAGTTTCACAGCTTCTCTCTGAAAGGTCACAGCCACTTAGTCTGAAAAGGATTCAATAAAAAGTCAATCATATAATTAACATGAAGAAAATAACCGTTCAGAGGGTGATACTTTTTATTGAACCGAACACCAACCTGTGAGTTTCCAGTCTGCAGTGTGGACTCTTCAGTCCAGGAGACATCAGCTCCACTCCTGAATCCTGCAGGTTGTTGTTACTCAGGTCCAGCTCTCTCAGACTAGAGGACTGGGAGCTGAGAACTGAGGACAGAGCTTCACAGCTTCTCTCTGACAGGTTACAGTCTTTCAGCCTGAAAAGGAATCAGCAATGTATAAGAACACAGCTTCAAGCAAACCAAAACAAATTATAATTAAAGTAAAACTGCATTTAATCTGAATAGTTGTGTGTGCACGTACAGAGCTTTGTTGGAGGCTTTCACCACTGGCAGCAGCCTCAGAAGAGCCTCCTCTGAAGCAGAGTATTTCTTCAGGTCAAACACGTCCAGATCTTCTTCTGATGACAGTAAGATGAAGACCAGAGCTGACCACTGAGCAGGAGACAGTTTATCTGTGGAGAGACTTCCAGAACTCAGGGACTGTTGGATCTCCTCCACTAGAGAACCATCATTCAGTTCATTCAGACAGTGGAACAGATTGATGCTTCTCTCTGCAGACAGATTCTCACTGATCTTCTTCTTGATGTACTTGACTGTTTCCTGATTGGTCTTTGAGCTGCATTCTGACTGTGTCATCAGACCTCGTAGGAGAGTCTGATTGGTCTGCAATGACAGACCCAGGAGGAACCGGAGGAACAAGTCCAGGTGTCCATTTGGACTCTGTAAGGCCTTGTCTACAGCAATCTGATGGAGACGGTTTAGTTTAAGAGTTTCTCTGAAGACTTTAGACCGCCGGGAGGTTGTTTGTTCTTCTGCCAGCAGGTTGACTCCAGAGTTGGTGAAGGTCAGATGGACATGAAGAGCAGCCAGGAACTCCTGAACACTCAGATGGACGAAGCAGAACACCTTGTCCTGGTACAGTCCACTCTCCTCTTTAAAGATCTGTGTGAACACTCCTGAGTACACCGATGCTGCTCTGATATCGATGCCACACTCTGTCAGGTCTGATTCATAGAAGATCAGGTTGCCTTTCTGCAGCTGCTCAAAAGCCAGTTTTCCCAGAGACTTGATCATCTTCCTGGTCTCTGGACTCCAGTGTTGATCTATCTCAGATTTCCCATGATATTTAATGTTCAGTTTGGACTGAACCACCAGGAAGTGGATGTACATCTCAGTCAGGGTCTTGGGCAGCTCTCCTCCTTCTCTGGTCTTCAACACCTCCTCCAGAACTGTAGCAGTGATCCAGCAGAAGACTGGGATGTGGCACATGATGTGGAGGCTTCGTGATGTCTTGATGTGGGAGATGATTTTTCTGGCCTGCTTCTTGTCTCTGTATCTCTTACTGAAATAATCCTCCTTCTGTGGGTCAGTGAATCCTCTGACCTCTGTCATCATGTCAACATACTCAGCAGGGATCTGATTGGCTGCTGCAGGTCGTGTTGTTAACCAGAGGCGAGCAGAGGGAAGCAGATTCCCCCTGATGAGGTTTGTCAGCAGCACAACCACTGAGGTGGACTCTGTAACATCAGTCAGGATCTCAGTGTTGAGGAAGTCCAGAGGAAGTCGACACTCATCCAGACCGTCAAAGATGAGGACAACCTGGACCTCTTCAAACCTGCAGATTCCTGCTTCTTTGGTTTCATTAAAGAAGTGATCAACAAGTTCCACCAAGCTGAACTTTCTCTCTTTCAGCACATTCAGCTCTCTGAAGGTGAATGGGAATATGAACTGGATGTCCTGGTTTGCTTTGCCTTCAGCCCAGTCCAGAGTGAACTTCTGTGTTAAGACTGTTTTCCCGATGCCAGCCACTCCCTTTGTCATCACGGTTCTGATTGGTTCATCTTTTCCAGGTGGGGCTTTAAAGATGTCTTCACATCTGATTATTGTTTCTGGTCTGTCTGGTTTCCTGGATGCTGTTTCAATCTGTCTGACCTCATGTTCTTCATTGAACCCTGCAGCCCCTCCCTCCATGATGTAGATCTCTGTGAACATCTGATACAGAACGGTTGGGTTTCCTGCTTTAGCAATCCCCTCAAACACACACTGGAACTTTATCGTCTGGTTAGTCTTGAGTTTACGCTGACAAACTCCAGAATGACTTCCTGAATGAACACACAACAAGAAAAATCAATAAGTCAACGAACATATTTCAACATTCAAATAATAAGTATATATTTTAATGCATTTTTCAGACATTAGTAAATGTCCCATTTTTAAATGTGTTAAAATCCTCTTACTGCTCTGCAGACGGTCAGCCAGCTCCTCCTGCTTCATTCTCCTCAGGAAGTGCAGTGTGATCTTCAGAAATGCTTCTCTGCTCCTCCTCCTCTGCTCTTCATCCTCACCCTCCAAAACCTCCTCATCCTCCCTCTGACTCTCTAAGCATTCTGGGTAATCTGGACATAGAACCTTCTGAATCTTCTTCAGCTCGTTCTTTACAAAAGTGACAATGTTCTCCTCCAGCAGCTGGACCAGAATGATAAAGTCAACATTTAGTTTAAAGAACTCAACATGTGATTCATCTCTCAGTCTGAAGGCCTGCTGGTTTGAAAAGAGCAGCATGGAGACTATTGGGATCTGAATGGTAGTTCATCATTTAATCTGTAGATAATAATAAAAATATTCTTTTAATATGTACACACCATAAATATGGAGTCCAGGTCTGTTTGCTGCTGCAGGTCAGACTGACCACCGAGGCCCTCTGAGCTCTCCTGGTGAACTCTGTAGAGAAAACATCAAGTTTAAGAACATTTAATGATCTGTGCACAGTCCTGATGATGACACAATGGCAACTGTGGCTCTTGAGGAGTGTTATGTGGTTTAGGACTAGGATTGGGTATCGTCATCAGCGCTGTGGTCTGGCAATTCGAGACTAAGTGCAAAGAGACAATACGGTGATACTGTGGACTCTAACTACCAGGGTTCCAACACCAGGAACATGTGGTCTGGACTAAGAACCATCACAGACTACAAGAGGAAACCTGCAGTGCTCAGGTAACCTGGACCTGATGGCCAAGCTTTTAAGTCGTCTGCAGATCAACTGGAAGATGTCATAGACATCTTCAACCTCTCACTGCTTCAGTCTGTAGTCCCCCCCATGATTCAAGAAGGCCACCAAGGGCGGACTGGCCATCGGAGGTTTGGGAGATTTCAATTTCCAGTTTCAGAAAGAAATAATGCATTTATTCTGCTATTATAACAATGACGTTCTAAACTCATTACTATATCCTGATAATTTTAGTCTTTAACAACTTTACAAGTATTTTATTTTGTATTTAAATACAGAATGAAACATACTAGTGTTTTATTATTACTATTGGTATTAGTTAAGTTCAGTCATGGTGGTGATGAGGAGGAGGAAAATGATGAAGAGGAGGAGGACAGGCAGGAGGAGTATGGAGAGGGAGGAACCAGCACAGATACAGTGGAAGGTACAAGTCCAGTGTGCAGGGCTGGATAACGTAGCGTTGGCTTGTTCTGGTCTCTTTTTGTAGAGTTATTATTACTATTATTAAAATTACTTCTAAAAAGGTTCTACGTGTGCTCTCCACATGCTCTCATGAAAGGCCGCTCCATCCCAAAGTCCCGGGATGAATTATTGTCCCAGTACATCCCTGAAGACCACCATTGTCCCTGTCCTGTCTGCAATCAGACCAAAGCCTTCTGCCTGGATGACTACCCAGTAGTCTCACATTGTTAGACCATCCTCCAAAGAAGGTCTGACTAGTCCACACCACATTCTGGGATGGGATAAAAACCTGATCTGGTTTATTAGCATTTCTTTAAACCAATCACAATCATGTTGGTGGCGCTAACCTGTCTGTTGGTTCTGGTCCTGGTTTCACTGGGCATCAGATTAAAGTCACATTATGTAAAACCTAGACCATGAAGCTCTGAGAGAGTCTGATAATAACAAAGTTCAGTTTTAAATTATTACCTTTCATCAACAGCTTGTCCAACTTTGAAGTCAATAAAATGACCCATAGACCGGTCACTCTTCATGGACACACAGCTGGGTCCAGGTCCCGGTTCTGGTCTTTGCTGCAGACTAATACAAACAAAGGGACAAATACTTTTAACCAGATACTTTAATTAATTTGCCCTATTTCATTATTATAACAATAATGATATATTAGTCTTATTTTGAGAATTGAGCGTCAGGATGAATATTATAAATGGATCTGTCTCAGAGTAGACCATGTTGTGAACATGTAACTTCTCGTAGTGCTGCACTCTGAAGCAGAAGCTCACGTCACTTTGACTCAACATGAGTCTGATGACTTTAGACTCAAGTTCACTAAATCAAAACCTTAACAACAAAGACTTGTGATTTCACTTGGACTTGATATCCTTCCAAAGCCCAAAGATGAATTATGATCGTATACATGTTCCTGAGAACAGACGGACTTTCAGCCGTGGTAAGAAAGGTGTTTGTTATGGTTTGGGGTTTTGGTTGGGTTTATTTTTCCCCTTTCTGTTTCCTCCTCGTATTTTTTGTCTTAGCTCTCTCCCTGGTCCTGTCTTATGTCCTCCGGTGTATATGTCTGTTCAGCTTCCTGTTTTATTTTGGTAGTCTTGTTTCCTGTCTGGTTTTGTCTTGTCTCGTTTAGCTTTACTTTGTTTGTCTGATTGTCCAACCCCGCCCTAATGTGATTCACCTGATGTCTCACCTGTTCCTCATTGTCTCATCACCTCATGTATTTAACCCCGGTGTTTCCTTTGTCCTGTGTCAGATCGTTTTGCTGTCACCCCGTGTGTTTGTCAGCTTTGCCGCCACTCTGAGAGTTCTGTCAGCTTTTGCCGTCTCCCTGTGAGTTTCCCAGTTTTTTTGTCATCCGTCCGCCTGCCTGCTCCCTGCCCTGTCTGTGTTCCCGGTTTCTCCTGGTGTCTCCTTGGACCTCCCCTTCGTGAGTTACTCCCTGTCCTCATTCCCCTGTGGATGTTTTTTGAGTTTTTCCTTCGGCTACCATTACCATGGACCTCCGGCTGAGTGTTTTTGAGTTTTGGACTGTTTCCTAATAAATCCCTGTAAACCTGCCTGCCTGCCTCCTCCTCCTCTCTGCATTTGGGTCCTCACCTCCCGTCTCTACCCCGCAACATAATGATCTGACCATTATGGACCCAGCAGAATACGTTTTTGAGCCCCTACTCCACCCTCTGGACCCGGCGGCGGATTTCATGTCCACCACCTTCCACCTGCTTCATGAGGATGACCACCTGGCACCTCATGATGGTACGGTGGGAGGAGGTGGACCGGGAGTACGGTCCGCTCCCAGAGACTGATTCCCGGGGAGTCGTTACTGACCAGTCCTCCCCGGGAGTCGCCGCAGACCAGCCCTCCCGGGGAGTCGTCACTGTTCAGTCCTCCCCTGGAGCTGCTGCGGACCTGTTTTCCAGGGGAGTCGTTACTGGCCAGTCCTCCCTGGGAGCCGCCATGGACCAAACCGCCCGGGGAGTTGTTACTGACCAGTCCTCCCCGGGAGCCGCCGTGGTCCAGACCCTCCAGCCGCCGCCTGCCGACGACGACGCGCATCCCCAGCCGCCGCCTGCCGCCGCCGCGGAGCCCCAGCCTCCCAGACTCGGACGGGACTTCTCGTGCGTCCCCCCGTGGGCTTTCTCGCGTCCGTCGTGCGCCCCCCTGTGGGCTTTCTCGCGTCCGCCCTCCAGTGGGCTTTTGCGTGTCCCCAGTGCGCCCTCTACTGGGCTCTTCCGTATGCCCACTAGTGGGCTCCCCTCTGCACCCTCTTCCAGGTTCCCTTGCGCCTCCTAGTCCCCTCCTCTCTCCCCTCTTGTTTTGTTCTCGTGTATGTGTCTTAGCCCCTTTCTCTCTTTCTTTCTGTGTCTCTGTCTTGTTCTCTCTCTTTGTCCCGGTGTCCGAGTCTCCCTACTTCCCTCTCTGTCTGTCCTGCCCCCTGTGTCCCTTCTCTGCCTCTGTGTCAGTGTCTTGCTGTGTCCCTTCGTCTTGTTTCCGTCCTTCTCTCTTTGTCTCCGTCCCTGTCTCTCCCCCTCTCTGTTTTGTTTGTATTTATGTGTTCTGGTCCCTTCCTGTGTCTGCCTGCCTGCCCTGCTCCCTGTGTTTCTCTTCTGTTCCTGTGTCAGTGTCTCCCTCGTTTTGTCTCTCTGCCCCTGTCTGCCTGCTTTCCCTCTCCACGTGTCTGTCTGCCTGACTCTGCGTCCCCCCTGTCTGCTCTCTGTGCCGTGCTGTTCCTGCCCCTGGCCGCTTCTCTGCTCCCTTTTTCTGTCCCTCTCCTCCAATTCCTCACTTGTCTCCATCCTCGCCCCGTCCCTTTTCTTGTCTCCATGGCTCTGTCTCCTTTGTTCTGTGTCTGTCCGTCGTGTCCTCTGTCTTTTCCCTCTCTCTCTCTTTCTGCTTGTTGTCTCTCCCTCTCTCCTGTTTGTGTGTATACCTCTCTCCCTGTTGGTCTTGTCCTTCATGTCTTTTCCCCTTGGTCTCCTTTGTTCCCTGTATCTGTCTGTTTTATCCTCTGTCTCTCTCTTGTTCTGTTGTCGCGCTCTCTTTTTCTATGTGGCTCTTTGTATCCCTAGTGCCCTGTCTTTCTCTCCCTCTACGCCGCTATCTCTCTGTTTCGCTCTCTTTGTCTTTCTGTCTCTGTGTCCCCCTGTCTTGTTCCCAGTGTCCTTGTCCCTTTCTCTCACCCTGTTCGTTTGTGTGGGTTTCTCTGCCTCTCCGTGTGTCTGTCTCTTTCAATTCCTGTGTCTGTTTTGCACCTTTTTGTCTGTCTAGCTCTCTATGTCTCGTTGTATCCCTCTCTCTGTCCCGGTCCCTAGTCCTTTCTCTGCTCCCCCTTTCTCTTGTCCTTCTTCCTCCAGTCCCTTATTTATCTCCAGTCTTTGCCCAGCTTCGTCATTCCCTATCCCTGGTTCTTTCCTCCTACCTGGTCCTTGTATCCTGTTCCCCTTGCCCGTTTCATCTCGTGGCCTCCGCTCCTTGGTCCCGTCCTTTGTCCTCCTTCGTCTCCCTCCCTTGTCCCCTCCTTCGTCCTCTCCGTTGTCTCCTCACCTGTCCCCTCTCTCCTCTCTCGCTTCTGTCACTTCGCCTCCCTTGATGTCTCCTCTCCTCCTTCGTTCCTAGCCTATCTTGGTCTTGCCTCCTCTTTTCGTCTTCGCTTCTTTGTGTCACGGCCTCTCTCCCTTCGTCTTCTCTCTTGTCCCAATTCTTCTTTGCTCCCGCTCCCTCCTTCCCAGTGCCTCTCTTGCTCTCTCCCTTGTTTCCCCTTCTTGTTCCACCTCCCTTTGTCTTGGTCCCTAGTGCCCTCTTGGTCCTGTCTCCCTGTAGTCTGGTTCCCCTGGCCCTCCTGCTTCCTTGTGCCCTGGTTCCCCCAGTCCTCAGTCCCCCTCTCTCGCGTCTGTGTTTCGCCCTCTCTGGGTTGTTTTTGGTTCTTTGTGGGTTTATTTTTGACATCTTGTATCTGTCTTTGGGGGTACTGTTATGGTTTGGGGTTTTGGTTGGGTTTATTTTTCCCCTTTCTGTTTCCTCCTCGTATTTTTTGTCTTAGCTCTCTCCCTGGTCCTGTCTTATGTCCTCCGGTGTATATGTCTGTTCAGCTTCCTGTTTTATTTTGGTAGTCTTGTTTCCTGTCTGGTTTTGTCTTGTCTCGTTTAGCTTTACTTTGTTTGTCTGATTGTCCAACCCCGCCCTAATGTGATTCACCTGATGTCTCACCTGTTCCTCATTGTCTCATCACCTCATGTATTTAACCCCGGTGTTTCCTTTGTCCTGTGTCAGATCGTTTTGCTGTCACCCCGTGTGTTTGTCAGCTTTGCCGCCACTCTGAGAGTTCTGTCAGCTTTTGCCGTCTCCCTGTGAGTTTCCCAGTTTTTTTGTCATCCGTCCGCCTGCCTGCTCCCTGCCCTGTCTGTGTTCCCGGTGTCTCCTTGGACCTCCCCTTCGTGAGTTACTCCCTGTCCTCATTCCCCTGTGGATGTTTTTTGAGTTTTTCCTTCGGCTACCATTACCATGGACCTCCGGCTGAGTGTTTTGGACTGTTTCCTAATAAATCCCTGTAAACCTGCCTGCCTGCCTCCTCCTCCTCTCTGCATTTGGGTCCTCACCTCCCGTCTCTACCCCGCAACAGTGTTTGGCAGTTCAGAGCTGGCTGGTGGTCCTGGTCCTGGTATCACTGGGCATCAGATCAAAACCACATTATGTGGCATCGCCAAACCCAACTATGAAGCTCTGAGAGAGTCAGGTAATAACACTTTTAAATTCTTACCTTCCATCAGCAGCTCGTCCATCTTTAATGTCAATAGGACGATCCATAGACCAGTCACTCTTCATGGACACACAGCTGGGTCCAGGTCCAGGTTTCTGCTGCTGCATCCTGATACAAACAAAGACCGTGGATGAGTTACTATTCACCAAAATGTAATCTGATGAAAGATGACATCACCTCTGTTACTATGACAACCTTTTCATCACAGGACACATTAGTCTCTCATTCCTCTCCAACATGTGACAGATAGTTGCTGTAAAGCTGTCTGACCAGTTCTGACACTTTTTGACACATTTTACACTAATTTTACCCTAACCCTGTTCTAGATACTCCCTGTTTTTTTTGTGGTGTAACCACCAGTGTAGTTACGTTGTCATCTTCCTCATTCTCTCACACACACACACACACACACACACACAGTAGTATGACAAAAGGATTATTACTTATTGATCAGTATTGCTAAAGATAAATAAATGCGTTGATTATTTATTCAATTTGATAAAGTGATCAAGATATACATTTTCATAACTTTACTACCTTAATATATTTTACACTACTTTTCTAATTGGGGCCAGAAACCAAATCCCAAATTAGAAAAGCTAATTAAATTAGATTTAGTCTGAATGTTCAAACACACAGCACAGCAACACAATCCCATTTTTATCAAAGAAACAGTCTGTGTTTTAATTCCATTAAATGTTGCTGTCCGACCAGTTCTGACACTCCTTGCATTTTACACTGATGACACACACACACACACACACACACACACACAATGTCAAAGTAACCCTTCCCTAACCAGCATGGACTGAAGTGTGTTTCTGTGTTTTCTAGGCTCTCCAGCTGATTCCACAACAGGAAAGTCACCTCAACTCAGCAATAACAACCTTCCCTCAGACCACACACACCATCTGATTCAACTGTGTGTGTGTGTGTGTGTGTGTGTGTGTGTGTGTGTGTGTGTGTGTGTGTGTGTAACAGAGAGCAGCAGAACTCAGCCATTACCACGCAGTGTAAAATCCTTCTGAAACCTCTTTCCATCCAAACACCAAAGATGGAGTCTAGAAGACCACCAGGAAGTCTCCCTGTCCCGTGTCCTCTCTCTGACGGCCTACACTGTCCCTCTGTCCTCCGGAGTTTGTTCCTTTGTGATCCAGACATACTAATATAAAATCATTTTAATGATTATAAGAAGCGCTGCCCAGCCGCTCCCCCAGCAAAGAGAAGGAGACCCAAGCCGAGCCACATGCCCGACCCGCCATGCCGGCCTGTCCCCCTTTGTCAAGGACCCCAAACAACACACAACACTGCCGCTGCCAGAACACCTGGCGTGAAACACCCAAAAGAATACGAGTCGCATGAAGGACTCTACTGACAGCAGCCACAACGCAGAAACCCCTGGTACGGGGGGGCAAAGGGGGGCCAGTCACAGCTAAAAACTGGTGCTAACCAGACCAGGCTGTCAGCTGTTCTCCTGGTAAATGAGTCTTCCTACAGTGGGAGCGGAGCGACCAATCGGCTGGCTGCTGCTCATTAGCTCACGTTAGCTTTCTAATCCCCCCCCCCCAACATGCCTTCATCAGACCCTGGTTAGCAACAATCGTCTGGCAACAGCCATGTGCTCTCCTCCAATGGGAAAAGAGCATTCCACTATTTTAGAGGCTGTGGCGGTTGTCTGCTTCATTAATGTGTTACTGTGGTAACGGACTGAGGAGGGGACGAGGATTCAGGATTTGGTCTCGGATTCAGGATTTGGTCTCGGATTCGGACCAATCTTAACCAGTGGATTCGGAATCCGGCCAAACTCCAAAAATCTGGATTATGTGCATCCCTAAGAGTCTCTCCGCCCCCGCAGGGAGATGGATTTGAATCAGAATGACAGGAAGTGGAATTAAATTCCACACAGTCGCACAACAGGAAGAATGTGTTAAATCTCACATGCATCCAGTGTTAGGATGGAGATGGAACTGCTTCCTGTTAGAAGGTCCCCGTTATAAACGGGGGTGGAGAACTTTATCTGGATTCATTATCAACGCAAAGCGATTTCCTTTTATTTTGAGTACTAACTCATTTAATTCCACATTTGACCTCAGTAATACAACGACATACAGTTACATTCATGTTGGACTCTAATAACATAAGTTCATTACACGTAAATAGTCTCTCCTCAACCCTGCATGCATTTTGTTTAAAAATATAGATAATGATAGGCATTCTGGGAAATGGAGTCATGTTCCATCATCAATAAATAAAAGTGAATTATTAGTTGTGTGACGAGAGCTTTTAACATTCATTGCTGGGGAAACATTTCCTGTTAATGTAATCTTTACAAGTAGTTAATATCATTTATAGAATATGTAATGCTGTCATATCTGACATGTTTTATCACGGATGAATTTCTTTGAATTTTTATTGAATTGTAGTTCTGCTTCCTTTGATTCAAATGGGATTTGTAGTTCTAGAAAATCAATTCAAATTCAAGGATTGAAATGGAATTTAGGAGATATTCTCAATTCAATTCTGCATTGTACACACACACACACACACGTACACACGTTAATGCACTCTGTAACTTTTTCTCCTTTTACCAAAGTAACAATTTCAAGGTAGAACTTTAACTTGTACTAACAAAGTCATGTGTTGGTACTTTTACTGCAGTCCAGAATGATCATACAGGAACTCTGTACTGCAGTAAAAGTACAAACAACTCAGTGTCAAAGTACTACTGGGTTTTAGATCAAATGTCCCACGGCCAAGTGGATCAGAGCTGTTTGGACACTCCCTGTTTTTATTGTGGTGTAGCCACCAGCGTAGTTACGTTGTCATCTTCCTCATTCTCTCTCACACACACACACACACACACACACACACACACACACACACACACACACACACACACACACACACACACGTATGACAAAAGGATTATTACTTATTGATCAATATTGCTAAAGATCAATAAATGCGTTGATTATTTATTCAATTTGATAAAGTGATCAAGATATACATTTTCATAACTTTACTAATATTGATGAATACCATTGATAATAGCTAATAACTGAACCTGTGCTTCCTAAAAACACAAAGAAATAATCAGCAGGTTGATCAATAAAGAAAAGAATCACTGCAGCATCATATAAAACTGCTCCAAACAGTCAAATGTAGCTTACACCTGAACGCACCACAAAGACAATCTCATCATGTCGGTACTTTCACTGCAGTACACAATGATCTGATGGTCATTCTGTACTGCAGTAAAAGTACAAACAACTCAGTGTCAAAGTACTACTGGGTGCTGGATCAAGTGTCCCACGGCCAAGTGGATCAGAGCGGTCCGACCAGTTTGGAGCCTCCTGTTTTTCCACTGATGTGAACTCAGATAACGTTGTGCTGTTGTTGTGACCTGAGAACTAGCAACAGTAATACATGCTAATCATTCTCAAACCACTCTCCTTTAACTCAGATGGACACTCATTTGGATCATAGTCTATCGATACAAATCTGAAGAACAACCCAGAAAGAAACTGTTCTTCTGTCCAGTCAAACAGATTGAATCAAAGTGATTCTGTTCATCAAACATTTCCAGACTCCTCTGGTCAGATTCTCACCTGCTGAAGTCTCTTCAGGTCAGTTTCCAGACCGGTCCTCCTTCATGTGTCCAGGAGACACTGGGAGAGAAGAAGCTGCTCGTTGTCCCTCGTCAGTCCTGAAGTCGATGTGCATTTGATGTGAAGACGCCGTCACAGTTCATAACTTCAGAGTCAGAGAGACGTCAGAACCAGTCCAACCTGTTCCCAGAGCCAGTCCCCCATCAGATGATGGAGGTCTACTATCTGTCCACTAGATGGTGGTAACTGACCATCTAATGAGCTAAAGATCAGCAACTTGTACAGCAGCAGGTATCTCTCCAAGTGGCCTCCGTGTGACATATTACTTTGATACTTTAAGTACATTTAGCTGTTAATATTTACTACCTTAATATATTTTTACACTACTTTTCTAATTGGGGCCAGAAACCAAATCCTAAATTAGAAAAGCTAATTAAATTAGACACACACCAAAACAAACACACACAGACACACACACAAACACAAACACACACAGACACACACACCAACACAAACACACACAGACACACACACCAACACAAACACACACAGACACACACACCAACACAAACACATACGTAACAGAGATGTTGCGATTGATTAGACAGATAAAAAGAATTTCTAAAGAAAGATATCTTTCTACATGTCCGACGGCCGATTATCGGGTTGGTGTGTCAGGGCTTTAAGATCCTTTTAGTTTAACATGAAACAGCCTCGAAATCACCATCGCCAAACCCACCAGACTCGTGTGTAGAGCTGCATATTTCCACATGGAAGTGAGTGAATGAAGAGTTTATCTCAACCAGACCTGAGCGGTGATTGTTGGAACAGTGGAAAGACGAAGCAAGACGGCTTCTCATAGTTTCATTTAGTTTCTTTCCACTTTGTATTTCACAATGATAAAACTACTGATTATTTACATGGAGTCTGGTGGTAAATCCTGAATCATAATGGGAAGGGCAGGGCTGTGTAAATACTTTGAGAGAGAGAGAGAGAGAGAGAGAGAGAGAGAGAGAGAGAGAGAGAGAGAGAGAGAAAGAGACAGAGAGAGAGAGAGACTCCTCTGGTTTTCAGGGTGGAGGTCTGTAACTTTGGGACCGGTCCTCTCCAAGAGGAAACGTTTGCCGGCACAATCTGTGGACTGTTTTAACTTTTCTCCTCCGTCTCGCCAACTTGGTTCCAGACCTGAACCAGTGGTGTGCCTCAAATCGCGCAGAAGTGCACTTTGTACACTACGTACTTACTTGCATAGTGCGTAAAATTTGACTGGGGAGTGTTGTCTCAACTTCATTGATGTACTTACCGGAAATGACGATCACAACAGCTCAGTCCTCCTCCTTCTTCTTCTGTGAAATTGTGATTTGCACCCTGACAGAGAGCCCCCACCTATTGTCACCCGCGAAAAATACACTTCTGCTTTTTTGATCAAGATGAATGTGATTGTGTTTATTGTTGCCTGTATCTTTTTTTCGTGAGAATGAGAGGATTGCGACGCCGTCGTCTCCTTTTAACAGTAAATATACCCGTATGTTGATATTCATACTTTTGCTCTTAAATAATTTTTAAAAAACACCTAAAACGAGCCATTATGAGTTATTTCAGCAAAAGTGGAGCAATTAAAATTGTGTACAACTGACGTGTTAACTTAAAGAATAAATGTTTTTTGCCGGATGGTGTCGCTAACAACTGGAGATGTACAACTATTATCAGACAGACACACACAGACACACACAGACACACACACCAACACAAACACACACAGACACACACACCAACACAAACACACACAGACACACACACCAACACAGACACACACAGACACACACACCAACACAAACACACACAGACACACACACCAACACAACCACACACAGACACACACACCAACAAAAACACAGACAGACACACACACCAACACAAACACACACAGACATACACACCAACACAAACACACACAGACACACACACCACCACAAACACACACAGACACACACACCAACACAAACACACACAGACATACACACCAACACAAACACACACAGACACACACACCACCACAAACACACACACACCAACACAAACACACACAGACACACACACACCAACACAAACACACACAGACACACACACCAACACACACAGACACAGACACACACACCAACACAAACACACACAGACACACACACCAACACAAACACACACAGACACACACACCAACACAAACACACACAGACACACACACCAACACAAACACACACGGAACAGAGATTTTGCGATTGATTAGACAGATAAAAAGAATTTCTAAAGAAAGATATCTTTCTACATGTCCGACGGCCGATTATCGGGTTGGTGTGTCAGGGCTTTAAGATCCTTTTAGTTTAACATGAAACAGCCTCGAAATCACCATCGCCAAACCCACCAGACTCGTGTGTAGAGCTGCATATTTCCACATGGAAGTGAGTGAATGAAGAGTTTATCTCAACCAGACCTGAGTGGTGATTGTTGGAACAGTGGAAAGACGAAGCAAGATGGCTTCTCATAGTTTCATTTAGTTTCTTTCCACTTTGTATTTCACAATGATAAAACTACTGATTATTTACATGGAGTCTGATGGTAAATCCTGAATCATAATGGGAAGGGCAGGGCTGTAAATACTTTGGACATAGAGAGAGAGAGAGAGAGAGAGAGAGAGAGAGAGAGAGAGAGAGAGAGAGAGAGAGACTCCTCTGGTTTTCAGGGTGGAGGTCTGTAACTTTGGGACCGGTCCTCTCCAAGAGGAAACGTTTGCCCGGCACAATCTGTGGACTGTTTTAACTTTTCTCCTCCGTCTCACCAACTTGGTTCCAGACCTGAACCAGGACTTTGCAGCTCTGCACATGCAGCAGATGGTCATTCTGCAACAAGAGTTTTCCCTCCGAGTCCGAGACTCTGGGCTTCAAGTCACCTGGAAGAGACCAAAGGTAAAAACCAGGGTCCAGGTCTGGGTCTGGGGAAGTGGGTGATGTTGGAGGGGCGAGGTGTCTGTGGTGGGGGAGGTGGAAGAGGGTTAGTTTGTGGCAAAATACTTGAGAGTGATTCACCGCCCTTATGTAGAAAAAACAACTTAAAATAGTAATTATTTTAATGAGTTTGGTTCAGAGCAACAAAACAGATGACAGCAACATTATTTTAGTTTGTTGGCAAAATATTTTCAGAGTAACTCTGTTCTGCCCCGATGTCCAAAAACTCTGAAATCTCCCAAAAATCTGGTTTTAATCTGAAAACATCACATTATAGATAGAAATAGAGAAGAAGAGTTGAATCCCTAAAACTGTTGACCCAAGTGTGTTTTTGTATTTCGAGACTCCTCCACCTCTCCTACCTGAAGTACCGTGCGGATTTTCATTTGAGTCCCGGTGTCAAGGTGGTCTGGCTGCCCTGCCTGGGAGATTTCCCTCAACTTTCATCTTTAATTAGAAGATGACAAATTGAGAACTGAACGCCCAAGGAAACAAGCTCAGTAACTAGCCAGTCTGTGGGGACCTCTGAGTGGTTTAGTGTTTGTGGGGACTTCTGAGTGTTTTACGGTTTGTGGGGACCTCCGAGTGTTTTAGTGTTTGTGGGGACCCCTGAGTGTTTTAGTCTTTGTGGGGACCTGTGAGTGGTTTAGTCTTTGTGGGGACCTCTGAGTGGTTTAGTCTTTGTGGGGACCTCTGAGTGTTTTAGTCTTTGTGGGGACCTCTGAGTGGTTTAGTCTTTGTGGGGACCTCTGACTCGCCTGCCGAGCTTTCTGCAGAACAGGATGTTGGTCAGTTTGCTGCCTGTAGTTCTCCAGAGAAATGTACATCTCGCAACTGAAGAACAAGTGGTAACGTTGATTGCAGATAACAATAACTTGTTGCTCCACTTTCTGATCCTTATTGTATATCAGCTCAGTTCTGATGGATTTAACCTAAAAGAAGCTTGAGTCTGAGATGAAGACTGAAGCTTAAAGTTCAGACATAATATTCATAAAATGAGCATTAATTAAAGTGTTTTTACACAGTTTATAAGTTGCTTTGCTGTCCCAGCTGATTTCTGCTGATTGGAAACATCTCCAACTTTCCATCAGACAACTGAAGAAGGAAAGTGAACCGACAGCAGCACCTGTCCATCAGTCACCTGGAGAGGGAGGGGGTGGGGGGGGGGGGCATGCGTCTCCTGTATTCTGCGAAAAAGTGATCCCAGCCCCTACCTTTACACTGAAAGGTTGTTTCTGCCTCAAACATACTGGATTTCAATATCTGACAGATTATAGCCCACAAGAAATTAACCAGTTTAAATCCATTCTTTAAGAAGAAATACATCCATAAAATGCACATTTCACTTGCCTAAAAGTGATCGTAGCTCCCAGCTTGTGTTTTTGTTTCTGGAGAGAAGATGAGAGCGAGCAACCAAGACACATGTTCATGTCTTAATCATCACAATAATCTGACTCAGGCTGAGCAGAATAAAAGTGGAATAAAAAGTGACAAAACTAAAGATTAAAGTCAAAGTAGCAACAGGCT
Source organism: Percina caprodes (assembly GCA_013375575.1). Classification (NCBI taxonomy): domain Eukaryota; kingdom Metazoa; phylum Chordata; class Actinopteri; order Perciformes; family Percidae; genus Percina; species Percina caprodes. Next base: position 305,825 of record JABXJD010000395.1, on the reverse strand, counting down.
ACCACAGTGTAGAACTACTCTGTTACAAGTAAAGATCCTGCATTAGAAAGGCTACTTGAGTCAAAGTAGGCTACATACTTACTTAGCACTAACTTGAAGTATTCAAAGTAAAAGTACTCACTGTGTACATTTCAGAGAGTGAAATTATGGAGCCTTCAAGTTTCTGAAAGATGATATATCTTAGGCACTAGTCTTATTATCGTGTGCAACAAGATGAAAATGATTTTTAAAGCCTTCAGTCTGAGAAGGTAGAATGAACAGGCTCTTTTAGCACGTTCATGCACAACACTGATGAGCAAGTTGAGCAAAAGTATGAAAGCGACCAACAGGAGAAAACTAGCAACAACACAGAATGGATCAAGTGTTAGGAACATTATTAAAATACTCATGGGAAGTCCTCTTTAGGACTTTGGGAGGCAAAATAACATGAGATCCACCTCAGGATGAGTACTGATCATGTTGAATGCAATATGGGGGGAACTTTAGGTTCAACATATTAGGGGGATTTTGAACATCAAACACTTCATTTTCTGCATCCTGGTTCATTTTTCTGCAACAATTTGTGTCTTTTCTGCATTCATTTATGGTGCAAATGTCTCCATGTATGTAAAGGAAATATAATAGGTATTTGGAGTAGGCTGCACTGAGTTACATAGTTTTTATTATGGGGGTGCATCAATCTCAGTAAAGAGAGACAACTGATGAATGAAATCATGATATGATCAAATGAACAAATGATGAAACGTATAGATTTTATTAAAAGCATTTAGACACATTAGACTATATGATGATTGTTTATAGAAACATTTGTTTTCCACATTTTTAACATATTAAAATATGATTTAAAATATAAAGGACATAATAGTGACCAATAACAGTTGATTATTTTTTAGATGTAACATATCATGAAGTGTTTTAGTCAAACAGTTCAAATGTTGATAACCAGAGATGAAATCAGATGAATGTTTTTGTGTTTGAGTCTCAGATCTGCTTCACAGTGCAGAGTGTGTGTGATGGTGAACACACTGAACTTTGATTTCAGCAGCTGGTCTTCAGTCAGTGTTTCTGTCCACAGGAGAGACTCTCAGTCCTGCAGAGGACACAGAGACACTGAGGATCCAGACCAGAACCCAAACCCAGGATAGAGAGGCTGAGTGAATGTGGTGTTGAAGGTGTGGAGGTGGATCAGTGAGTCAGAGGAGACTGTGTAGAAGGACAGAGAGCCAGCAGGAACGTCCACATACACTGCTACTCTGTTAGAGACAGACCAGGAAGTGAGGTCTGTTCTTCTGTTATTGTGCCAGACAGAGTAACCATCTTCATCAGAGCAGATCAGTCTCCAGGAATGATCATTATATCCAAACAAACAGTCTCTACTGTCTCCTTTCCTTCTGATTCCTCTGTAACTCACTGATATATAAACCCCTCCTCTCCTCTCGACCTCCCAGTAACAGCGACCAGTCAGACCATCTCTACACAGCAGCTGTTCCCAGATGTCAAATCTGTCTGGATGATCAGGATATGACTGATCCTCCTCCACACGTGTCACCTTCCTGTTGTTGTCAGACAGTTTGAGGTTTCTGTTTACTGTGTTTGTGTCCAGTTCCAGTTCACAGACATCTGATGGAGAGAACAAGACACAATACAGCTGCAGGTTATCATCTGATCATTTATTAACAACTTTACTGACAATAACTGAAAGAAAACCCTTCAAACGTTGATTTGATATCCAGCTGTGAGAGATGTTTAACAATCCAGTTCTACCAACATGAAGAGTTCCTGAACATGAGAGTCAACATGTCAACAATGTCCAGCTTCTTGTCCTCGTGTTGACCCGATGAGGACAGCTGATGATCCAAATCTAGAAACATCAACTGAATAAAGTCTCACTAATAAAACTGTCCCATCTTCTTCTACTGCAGCACAAAGCAGCTCTGAACCATCTGCTTTCTAAAACTGCTATTAGCTGATGTTCACTTATAGAAATACCAGTTTATGGATGAAAAATGAGGATTTATGGTATGTTTGTGTCTGTGTCGTATATCTGATACCAGGTCTCCCATCAGGGAGGAACTGGAAGATAAATCTACCTCAACTCACTTTATTCACCTTTAAACATCTTTGGGACATTAATTATGCCGTGTTGTGTTCAGGGACTGTGAGTTTTTTCAGTTCTTATTTATTAAAAACATCCAGAGAAGAAAACTGAAGGTTACTTGAACACAACTTATGTGTGAATAAAAAATAAAGAACCAAAGTTAGCTTTCTGTTGGCTGGACTGTTGATTCTATGTATTTATGTATTTATTAGTTCTGTTGGATCAACGTGTTCAGTTTGTTCTGTTTGTGGATTTTAAATTAATTAATTAAATCCTAACTTCTACCTCCTGCTTCTGTTGAGTGCTTTCCCCCTCTTATCTTGGATTGCTTCTAGTTTTTGTCTATGTTGTTGTGTGGAAACTTTTCCCTTTTTTCTCCTGTCCCCACTGCCTGCTGTTTTCCTGGAAAACATTGAAAATGGAATTGGTCAACTGGTCATTCAGCACTATTGACCAGATTTTCTCGGTCAAGCATGCTTCACCGGGTGAGCTGACCTGCCCCAGTGGGACATTCGCTGCAGACCGGTCTGTGGAAGCGCAGAGGAGGACTGATATCATCGGGGTCAGTCTGTGGAGTTGCTGCGAGTAACCACCGGACGGCAATGAAGGTAGAAGGACTGTCGAAATCACTACATGAACTTGACGCACGTATGACGCTGTGGATGAGAGAGATTGACGGACATTGATCCAGCAAATGCTACCGAATCAACCTAAATTGGATTAAAATTATTGTCTTAATGCCCCCACACACACACACACACACCCTTCACCTGAGCGGGAAAACAACCTGCAACTGGCCTTACTATCTTCTCCTGGCACTGGCTTATCTCTCCTCAAGGACAAGGCCGATCCAAACTGAACTTTCTGTAACAACATAGACAGTCTGACGCCACATGCACACACTCATGTTTTTGAATGTTCCATCTATATGGAAAATTACTCAAGTAATAAGTAGTTCATTTAAAATGTATTTTAAGTAAAATTACTTAGTTATAATAAAAAAACTGTGAAAGGGGGGGGGGGGATCTCTCCCATGTAGTGAATATAGGACAAGGGGTCATAAATTTCAACCATTTTGTTTTTAATTAAAGAAACATCTATACAAATGCATATTTAATAATGCTGATACATTATTATCATTAACAACAGATGTCACACGTGACCTTTAAGACTCTTAGAAAGGTTTAATGTGCAATTTTAGTTCAGACCATCCCATAAAACGTCTTCAAACAGGCGTCTGAAAGTGAAAGTACCAAACATGGTTAGTTCTAATAAAACAAAGACGGTTAGCTCCATGGTATAACACTGAAACTCGCAAATTAAAGCAAATATCACGGAAACTTGAGAAGATTTGGCGTTCCACCAAATTAGAAAGTTCTCGTTTTATCTGGCAAGATAGTCTTAAAACATATAGGAAGGGCCTCCGTAATGCCAGAGCAGCGTACTACTCGTCATTAATAGAGGAAAATAGGAACAACCCCAGGTTTCTTTTTAGTACTGTAGCCAGGCTAACGGAAGGTCACAGCTCTACTGAGCCAAGTATTCCCATAGCTCTTAGTAGTAATGACTTTATGAGATTCTTCAATGATAAAATTATAACTATTAGAAGCAAAATTCACCAAGACCTGCCTTTAACTGGCACTGACTTATCTCTAAACTCAGGAACCTCAGAAACAGCTGTAAAACCAGATATATGTTTAGATTGCTTTGCTTCACTTGATCTTTATCAATTTAATTCAATTATTTCTTCATCTAAACCATCAACCTGCCTCTTAGACCCCATCCCGACTAGGCTACTTAAAGAAGTTTTACCCTTAGTCAACACTTCTCTACTAGATATAACCAATCTGTCTTTATTAACAGGCTATGTACCACAGCACTTTAAAGTGGCTGTAATTAAACCTCTTCTGAAAAAGCCCAACCTTGATCCAGATGTTTTAGCCAACTATAGACCTATATCCAACCTTCCATTTCTCTCTAAGATTCTTGAGAAAGTAGTCGCCAAACAGCTGTGTGACTTTCTGCATAGCAACAGTTTATATGAGGATTTTCAGTCATGATTTAGAGTTAATCATAGTACAGAGACAGCACTTGTGAAAATTACTAATGACCTCCTAATTGCATCAGACAAAGGACTTATCTCTGTACTGGTGTTATTAGATCTTAGTGCTGCATTTGATACCATTGACCACCATGTCTTATTACAGAGACTGGAACATTTAATTGGCATTAAAGGGACAGCTCTAAGCTGGTTTAAGTCTTATTTATCAGATCGATCTCAGTTTGTTCATGTTAACGATGAATCCTCTGTGCACGCCAGAGTTAGTCATGGAGTCCCACAAGGATCTGTGCTCGGTCCAATCCTGTTCACTTTATATATGCTTCCTTTAGGCAATATTATCAGGAAGCATTCCATAAACTTTCATTGTTATGCAGATGATACTCAATTATATCTATCAATCAAGCCGGATGAAACTAATCAGTTAGCTAAACTTCAAATGTGCCTTCAGGATATTAAAACCTGGATGAGCTGTAATTTTCTAATGTTGAACTCAGATAAAACTGAAGTTATTGCTCTGGGACCCAAGCACCTCCGTGACGCATTATCCAAAGAGATAGTTACTCTGGATGGCATCACTCTGGCCTCCAGCACCACTGTGAGGAATCTTGGAGTTATCTTTGATCAGGATTTGTCCTTTAATTCCCACATAAAGCAAATTTCAAGGATCGCCTTTTTCACCTGCGTAATATTGCTAAAATCAGGAATATCCTGTCTAAAAATGATGCAGAAAAACTAGTCCATGCATTTGTTACTTCTAGGCTAGATTACTGCAATTCTTTACTATCAGGATGCTCGAAAAAGTCCATAAAAAGTCTTCAGCTGGTCCAGAATGCTGCAGCACGTGTTCTGACAGGAACCAGGAAAAGAGATCATATCTCTCCTGTTTTAGCTTCTCTGCATTGGCTTCCTGTAAAATCTAGAATAGAATTTAAAATCCTTCTTCTCACCTACAAAGCTCTTCATGGTCAGGCACCATCTTATCTTAAAGAGCTCATAGTACCTTACAACCCTGCAAGAGCACTGCGCTCCCAGAATGCAGGGTTACTGGTGGTTCCCAGAGTCTCTAAAAGTAGAACGGGAGCCAGAGCGTTCAGCTATCAGGCTCCTCTCCTGTGGAACCAGGTTCCAGTTTGGGTTCAGGAGGCAGACACAGTCTCCACATTTAAGAGTAGACTTAAGACTTTCCTCTTTGATCAAGCGTATAGTTAGGGCATAGAATTGAATATTGTCCGCCTAACCCGGCCTACCTGCTTCTCGTCATAGTTGTCAGATCTATCTATCATACAATCAATAATATAATAAAACTAGAGGGAGGCAGGGCATACAACCCGATCCGGCTGGGGAGAGTCTAGCCCGATCCGGCAGCTCTCTTTACCCTGTCTCTCCTAGTTAGTCATGCTCTCCTAGTTAGTTATGCTCTCCCAGTTATGCTGTAACAGTTTTAGATTGCTGGGGGAATTCCTTTGACACACTGAGCTCCTCTCTCCTCTATCTTTTTATCTTTCTATCTTTCCATTTGTGTGCATCTATGTCCCAGAAATGCTTGTTACTAACCTAGCTCTGGGGAGTCATTCCCCGGAGTCCTTATGTTCTTTTCCCCCCAGCATGTTCCCTCAGATCAGGGAGGCTCCATCATCATGGTAGCAGCTGTAGCCATGGTCCCGCTACACGTCCTGTGATGCCGTGTTCATCCTGCTACGTCCTGCTGTGCCTTGTAATGCTGCACAGTGTCCTGCTATACCATGAACTACTACAAAGAACTACTACAAACTGTTATCTTTTCTGTGGCTGTTATTGCCACTCTTCATTCTAACCCCAACCGGTCGTCAGACACCGCCCACCACGAGCCTGGGTCTGTCCGAGGTTTCTTCCTAAAAGGAAGTTTTTCCTCGCCACTGTCGCACTGTTGCTTGCTCTGGAGGGAACTACTAGAACTGTTGGGTCCTTGTAAATTCTGGAGTGTAGTCTAGACCTACTCTATCTGGTCTAGACCTACTCTATCTGTAAAGTGTCTTGAGATAACTCTTGTTATGAATTGATACTATAAATAAAATTGAATTGAATTGAATTGAAATTGAACTCACTATATGACGCCATACACCACCCGCCCCTGTCCCTCCCCCTTTGAACTGACTGCCTCGGAAACATTTATTTTGTTCTTTTACCCTCCCAAATCACCAAAAAAAATCCCTTCTTATGATGACATGTACTGTGTGTTGTCCTCTGCATTATGTTGTTATGTTATTATGTATTGTACTATGTTGCATTAATCTTTTTCGGGAGAGCGTGGCGAGGCTTGCTCCAACAAAAGCATCATATCACTGTGTACCTGTGCACGCATGACAAATAAATCTATCTGTATCGGTACATCTTTCCAGAAAAAGGAAGAAAATATATCTTCGTACGTAAGGCAAGAAAATCTAAAAATCTAAAAATCAAGTGTAGGGACCTCCACAAATACTGTTAAATAAATATAAATAAAGTATTTTATACAGTTAACTACATTAATACATGGTGTTTCAGTTCATAACAGGGTAAATACAATAAGCATTTTCCCATAATCCTTTGTTTTGAAGGGAAGTGTAATGTATTTTCAGTGGAGTAATCTAAGTTAATTATTCTCTGTATAGCTCCACTCCTAGCCAATCAGATGGCTTTGTTGGGGAGTAGAAAAGAAAGGAGGAAGTCAGAGAGGACATGTAGAGCACGTTGGAGGGAGAAACATGCAGTCAGCAGAGGAGAGAAAAACTAAGTTTAATGTCCAGCTGACTGAGGTCTGGAGACTAATGGACTTTAAACTTTTGTAAAGTATTATTGTTGCAGTTAACAGTCGTGTGCAGCTCTCAGTTTGGTAACTAGTTATCCTGTAGTTTTAAGGTAAGTTCAGGCAGGTTAGCTGTGTTTGTGTGTTCACTAGCTTTGAAGGTGACAACTGTTAACTGTTGACTTGTTTAAGCTAGCGCCGCCGTGAGGGACAGTCAGCTGGAAACGCCAGCCGCAGCTTTCACCGAGGACCGGGAGGAACCAGGACTTCACTGGAGGACCAGGACTTCACTGGAGGACCAGGACTTCACTGGAGGACCAGGACTACACTGGAGGACCAGGACTTCACTGGAGGACCAGGACTTCACTGGAGGACCAGGACTACACTGGAGGACCAGGACTTCACTAGAGGACCAGGACTTCACTGGAGGACCAGGACTTCACTGGAGGACCAGGACCAGGACTGTGGGGTTGCTCAACGTTTCAGTCGGTAAAAAAAATGTAATGTCTGCAACTCTGCTTTAAACTCTGCTTTAAACTCGGCTTTAAACTCGGCTTTAAACTCGGCTTTAAACTTGGCTTTAAACTCGGCTTTAAACTCTGCTGGTCTTCTTCAGGCCTAACCCAGCAGGGTGGAAACCTTTCATTAAATATGGGAGTTTAAAGCAGTGTTGCAGACATTACATGTTTTTCCCTTCTGAAATACCGATATAGCTCATAGTGAGTTAAGTAGTTCCACAGTGGAGGTGCCGCGTTATTGGTTGTTGATTATTTCTTTATAGTTACCTATGCCTATAATAACAACATTCACTGGTAAAGGGAGATTTAGCCAATTCACCATAATAAGTAACCTCATCTCATATTATACTTCCAGCACCAGGAAGGGGTTAAACTAGTGTAACACACAGCTGAGTTCTCTTAGAGCAAACTTAAAACACACTCACACTTCCTCACACCAGGTCTCAGTCTCTGTGGTCCACCATGGTCCACCCTGCAGGAAGACACAAAGACACAATCCACTTCATACTCCAGGGCTGTGGATAATTGAAGGTTTAACCATCATATTGTGAAATGAGACGGAGTGAGACTACGTGGACTCTGCAGCTTGTTCAAGTCAAAGTCAGGGCAATGCTGCTGAAGCTGTCACGGTGTGGTTACACTTAAGCCGCCTACACATGATACGCAATTTACTCTCTGCGCACCGCTAGGTAGGACGCAGAGCACAGCACAGCACAGCACAGGTAAACGTCATTAAGGGTGGCAAGGAAGCTATTTCCTGTTGCTAGGTAACGACATGCCATTATCTCATTGGTTGTGCGTACCAAAGGTCAGCGGCAACTAGGTAAAGTTGAAGTAATTTGAACTTTGAGTGCAGATCAAAGCGACACCACTGCCCCCCCCCCCGTAGGAAATCAATGGAGCGGGCGGTGCAGAGGGGTTCTGCCCCCCCCATCATGTGTAGGCGGCTTTACTCTGAGACATGACAACAGCATTCTCTATGCCCTGGTGACAGACTGACAGGCTGGAGGTCTGGAGGGGTTTTATTTAGTTTGGTGTGTAAAATGTCTAATTAAATGACATGTAAATAGGTTAGGTTTATCTTTCCAATTTAATTAAATTATTTAGTCAAAGAAAAGTAAACTGCCCAAAAAGGTCCCGTTTGGTATTGTTACTGAATTCCAGCTTCCTGTATCTCTACAAAAGTAGACTAGAAAAATGAGAACTCAGCTGGAATGTATGTAGCATAAAAGTGTTGATTAAAGTTGATTAAATCTTCTTTTTACTTCAGTATTTTGTCCTGCACCTGCCACAAGGTGGGATGTGCACAAGGTAAAGAAAAGAGTTTGATTTGATTTTAAAGGTAACTTACCTTCGTAAAATGTAACTGTTTTTTTTTAATGCCAATTGAATCCCTACGGTGGCCCTGAAGTGCAAATCACAACAGCAAATAGGAAAACACTTCAAATCATTAAACACAACGGCATTAACTTCTACCTGAAAGGTAGGGCCTATCTAGCAAAGGACGGACCCTCCTGATTGGACAGAAGAACTGTCTGTCTTTTATCAGGAAGAAAGATGAAAAACACGGAAAAGCACCTATTTTGAAAGCATGAGTATAATGATGTTGTGTTTTTCTATTTGCTGTTGTGTTTTGCACTTCAGGGCCACCGTACTTTCCAGACCTCTGACTTTGAATACATGGGCGTTTCTCAATCTGTGTTCTTCTATGGACTTGTGTTCTTGTGTTCTTGTGAAACGTCATGTTCGGTCGCCAAAGTACTGACCCAATACACAAGTTAGCATTTCGCCAAGAACAGTTAAAATTCCCGGATGTGTTCTTGACGCCCATTTTACCGAGGATACATCGGATGGTAACTTGTGTGAACTTGGCAGGGCCGCTATCCCAGAATTCAATTCGGGTGTAAAGCGCGGATGGTTTCCGGTACACAGATACAACAGAAGTGGAAAGTTTTTCACAATTTACGTCTATTATTAAATCAATAATTTCATTTTTAAGACGTTTTAAGGCGAGAAACCAACTGTGTAGATTTTGAATATCGGCAGTTTAACGAAAATTGATGGTGAATTAAAAAAGCCTTCGGAGTTGGAAAGCTCCACAATCCCCGGCGGGCGTAGCGAGCTCGCCAGCCGGGAATGTCTCTCGCGAGCCGGTCAGTCAGTCAGCTCACAGACCCCCCTGCCCCTCATTTAGACAGACCACTGCAGCAGCAGCAATGGCAGAGATAAGCTAGGTTCACAAATGTAAGATATTTAAAAAAATTAACCGCTGTTATTCTGTATTTCATTCATTACATTCGGCGTTTTGTTCTGTGTTTTGTTTTAATTGTTTTTATCGGGGGACAACTGAGGAAACCAGGGCAAGCTCTCTGTGCTGGGGGTGTTGCGCAATAACAGGAAGAACGCTTCGTCTCAAAAACTGTCAACAGCGTTTTGTGTGCTTCTGAACTTGCGAGTTCATTCTTCCAGGTACAACCAGCAAGAACAGTCTCCCCAAGAACACAAGTCCGTTCTTTGCTTACTTGGTATTGAGAAACGCCCCATATTTGTATTTGTCTTATAAGATTGAGAACCCCTATAATACACCTTCACTTAGATCCTCCATTGAACATTAACCAGAGTTTCTCAGGTAACGAAAATAAATAAAATTAAGTCTTGGTCCGTCCATACCTGAGAGTGTCCAGTCTGCAGTCTGGATCCTCCAGTAAAGCAGAAAGCCGCTTCACTCCTGAGTCTCCTGGATGATTGTAGCTCAGGTCCAGCACTCTCAGATGGGAGGGGTTGGAGCTCAGAGCTGAGGCCAGAGAAGTACAGCCTTCCTCTGAGATCATACAGCCTGAGACACTACACACACACACACACACACAAACACACATATACACACACACACACACACACACACACACACACACATAGCTGGTCATGACAATTCAGGTACGACCTGGGCCATCTGCAGCGAGCAATACTTAACAATTACTATCAGTGTTAGAAATGGGCGGGGCTTTACAGTCCAGCTGTACACAACAAGAACTAATGTTGTGTAGCTGCTTGAAAGTTTTGTTATCCATTAAAGAGAGAGGGAGAGAAAGAGAGAAATAAACCATGTTTGTAACTGTTTTGCAGTTATTCATTCAAAAGCATAAATAAATTGATTGATTGCTCCGTTCTGCTGTTGTTGAAGCTGCCTGTAAAAACCCAGCACAATTAGTGAATCACTAATTTTAGGCTCAGAGCTGAATGCTAAATGTAGCTTATTTTGCATTGTGACACAATACTATTTAATATCCTGGATTTTATACAGCAGAATGACCTTAGAAGTTGATTAGGGTTCAGAAGTTGAGTTTTAATTTTTTTGTACACCTTACTGTGAGAGAGACAAGGTATTGTGAGACATGTATTGTCATACTTTTGTGAAAAATAACAATTTCCACTATACGATCACAGTTTAAAAAAGAGCAGAACTCCAGATAACTGCTGTGGGCTTCTATGTCTCTGTCTGTGATGTGGACATGCCTATCCTGATTTGGTCTGGTTTCCCCATATGCAGATGCAGATCCACATACACAACGTAGTGAGACTGTCACAAAGGGGACCGTCACATCGGCTTGAGCTTTTCTCAGCCGAGCTGCCGCCAGACAACTCTGACTAGCTTTTAGTCGTTGCAGAGAGTTTCACAAAATAACAAAGGGCAGGACAGCCAGCTGGCCAGTAATATTAGCTGGCTTGTTATATCTGGTGTCTTTGGCTCTGTTACCAGTGTTTTTGACCCGCTTGATTTAGATTAGAAACAGTGTAAAAGTAAATTACTGTGTAGGGGCACAAATAAAAAAAAACATGAATGATACAGAATGTTGCTTTAAATTTAAAGTTGCTCAGGTCCTAATTGAAAACCAACCTGAGAGTTTCCAGTCTGCAGTATGGACTCTTCAGTCCAGGAGACATCAGCTCCACTCCTGAATCCTTCAGGTCGTTGTTACTCAGGTCCAGCTCTCTCAGACTAGAGGACTGGGAGCTGAGAACTGAGGACAGACCTTCACATATTCTCTCTGACAATGTACAGCCACTCAACCTAAAAGAGATTTGATAGAAAGGCCATCCAATAATTAATATATGAAGAAAAAAACAACTTAGAGCACTGTTTCCCACACAAACTATTTTGTGGTGGTGAGCCACACAATTAATACTACAGCCCCGCTGTAGCTGGTCTCTGTGCGCCGGCCGCCGACAAATGCAGTGAAGCTTCCCACCAAAAATCAACGTTCATTTCTTGCTGGACTGGAAGATCTTTCCTATCACTACTCTGTCTTTGGCTGGTCCCATCTGGATCAGCGGGGACCGTGCAGCACTGAGGCAAAGCTGTGTTCCTGCCCGGGAAGAGGCGCTGCCGGAGCTCAGATTATATGAATACAATGTTGTCAGTGTGTTATTGTTGGAGTCCTGATCCGCCTCTTACCAAACAAGCAATTGCGCCTGCTTTGGAAAGTTAACTAGTCGCAAGTTTGCGGTAAAATGCAGTTGGGTTGTTGAGGTCAAAACACTATGTAGCAGCTGTGAATCAAATAAACTTATTATAGATAATGTTATGTCATTTTTGTACTCTTACACTGAATGTTTGCTGCTTTATTCCAGATGAGTACTGAAAAGTATTTTCCGCAACTGAAAAAGGCACGTGTTGAGGATGAGGACCAGCCAGTCTGAAACAGAGCTGAACAGTCCAACCAATGTAATTAGTTATGTTATTAATTTGTTTACAATATTTTTAGCCTTCAAACAGTGCTGTTCAAGGAGAAAGACAGGGTCAGGGAGAGAAAAAGATAGATTTGTTAGGCATTGAAGAAAGAGTAGGAGAGGACAGCATCCAACAGCCTGTCCTCCTCATTTTTTGATACGTAATTGTTATGAAAATAAGTTCATCCCCCCACCTCCCGGTCAGACACAACAAGCCACATATTGCTTTGTAATATGTGGGAAACACTGTTGAGGTTCATTTCATCATTTACAAACAGCTGAACACCAACTTGAGAGTTTCCAGTCTGCAGTGTGGACTCTTCAGTCCAGAGGACAGATGCTTCACTCCTGAATCCTGCAGGTTGTTGTTACTCAGGTCCAGCACTCTCAGACTAGAGGACTGGGAGCTGAGAACTGAGGACAGAGCTTCACAGCTTCTCTCTGACAATGTACAGCCACTCAACCTAAAAGAGATTCAATAGAAAGACCATGCAATAACTAATGTATGAAGAAAAAGGAGAACTTAGAGGTTCATCATTTTCAAATAGCTGAGCACCAACCTGAGAGTTTCCAGTCTGCAGTGTGGACTCTTCAATCCAGAGGACAGATGCTTCGCTCCTGAATCCTGCAGGTTGTTGTTACTCAGGTCCAGCTCTCTCAGACTAGAGGACTGGGAGCTGAGAACTGAGGACAGAGCTTCACAGCTTCTCTCTGACAGGTTACACCCACTCAGCCTGAAAAGGAATCAGCAATATATAAGAACACAACTTCAAGCAAAAAAACTATAATTAAAGCAAAACTGCATTTAATCTGAATATTTGTGTGTGTACGTACAGAGCTTTGTTGGAGGCTTTGACCACTGGCAGCAACCTCAGAAGAGCCTCCTCTGAACCAGAGTATTTCTTCAGGTCAAACACGTCCAGATCTTTTTTTGATGACAGTAAGATGAAGACCAGAGCTGACCACTGAGCAGGAGACAGTTTATCTGTGGAGAGACTTCCTGAACTCAGGGATTGTTGGATCTCCTCCACTAGAGAACCATCATTCAGTTCATTCAGACAGTGGAACAGATTGATGCTTCTCTCTGCAGACAGATTCTCACTGATCTTCGTCTTGATGTACTCAACTGTTTCCTGATTGGTCTGTGAGCTACTTCCAGCATAGGTCATCAGACCTTGTAGGTGTCCCTGATTGGTCTCAGTGAAATACCCAGGAGGAAGCGGAGGAACAAGTCCAGGTGTCCATTTGGACTCTGTAAAGCTTTGTCCACAGCACTCTGATGAATATGGTTTAATTTAGGTTTGTCTCTGAAGAGTGTAGGCAGCCAGGAGGTTGTTTGTTCTTCTGCCAGCAGGTTGACTCCAGAGTTGGTGAAGGTCAGATGGACATGAAGAGCGGCCAGGAACTCCTGAACACTCAGATGGACGAAGCAGAACACCTTGTCCTGGTACAGTCCACTCTCCTCTTTAAAGATCTGTGTGAACACTCCTGAGTACACTGATGCTGCTCTGATATCGATGCCACACTCTGTCAGATCTGATTCATAGAAGATCAGGTTGCCTTTCAGCAGCTGCTCAAAAGCCAGTTTTCCCAGAGACTTGATCATCTTCCTGGTCTCTGGACTCCAGTGTTGATCTATCTCAGTTTTCCCATGATATTTAACGTTCAGTTTTGCCTGAACCACCAGGAAGTGGATGTACATCTCAGTCAGGGTCTTGGGCAGCTGTCCTCCCCCTCTGGTCTTCAACACCTTCTCCAGAACTGTAGCAGTGATCCAGCAGAAGACTGGGATGTGGCACATGATGTGGAGGCTTCGTGATGTCTTGATGTGGGAGATGATTTTGCTGGCCTGCTTCTTGTCTCTGTATCTCTTACTGAAATAATCCTCCTTCTGTGGGTCAGTGAATCCTCTGACCTCGGTCACCATGTCAACTTACTCAGCAGGGATCTGATTGGCTGCTGCAGGTCGTGTGGTTATCCAGAGGCGAGCAGAGGGAAGCAGATTCCCCCTGATGAGGTTTGTCAGCAGCACATCCACTGAGGTGGACTCTGCAACATCAGTCAGGATCTTAGTGTTGAGGAAGTCCAGAGGAAGTCGACACTCATCCAGACCGTCAAAGATGAAGACAACCTGGACCTCTTCAAACCTGCAGATTCCTGCTTCTTTGGTTTCACTAAAGAAGTGATCAACAAGTTCCACCAAGCTGAACTTTCTCTCTTTCAGCACATTCAGCTCTCTGAAGGTGAATGGGAATATGAACTGGATGTCCTGGTTGGCTTTGCCTTCAGCCCAGTCCAGAGTGAACTTCTGTGTTAAGACTGTTTTCCCGATGCCAGCCACTCCCTTTGTCATCACGGTTCTGATTGGTTCATCTCTTCCAGGTGGGGCTTTAAAGATGTCTTCACATCTGATTATTGTTTCTGGTCTGTCTGGTTTCCTGGATGCTGTTTCAATCTGTCTGACCTCATGTTCTTCATTGACCCCTGCAGCCCCTCCCTCCATGATGTAGATCTCTGTGAACATCTGATACAGAACGGTTGGGTTTCCTGCTTTAGCAATCCCCTCAAACACACACTGGAACTTTATCTTCTGGTTAGTCTTGAGTTTACGCTGACAAACTCCAGAATGACTTCCTGAATGAACACACAACAAGAAAAATCAATAAGTCAAAGAACATATTTCAACATTCAAATAATAAGTATATATTTTAATGCATTTTTTCAGACATTAGTAAATGTCCCATTTTTAAATGTGTTAAAATCCTCTTACTGCTCTGCAGATGGTCAGCCAGCTCCTCCTGCTTCATTCTCCTCAGGAAGTGCAGTGTGATCTTCAGAAATGCTTCTCTGCTCCTCCTCCTCTGCTCTTCATCCTCACCCTCCAAAACTCCCCCATCCTCCCTCTGACTCTCTAAGCATTCTGGGTAATCTGGACTCAGAACATTCAGAAACTTCTTCAGCTCGTTCTTAACAAAAGTGACGATGTTCTCCTCCAGCAGCTGGACCAGAATGATAAAGTCAACATTTAGTTTAAAGAACTCAACATGTGATTCATCTCTCAGTCTGAAGGCCTGCTGGTTTGAAAAGAGCAGCATGGAGACTATTGGGATCTGAATGGTAGTTTATCATTTAATCTGTAGATAATAATGAAAATATTCTTTTAATATGTACACACCATAAATATGCAGTCCAGGTCTGTTTGCTGCTGCAGGTCAGACTGACCACCGAGGCCCTCTGAGCTCTCCTGGTGAACTCTGTAGAGAAAACATCAAGATTAAGAACATTCAATGATCTGTACACAGTCCTGATGATGACACAATGGCAACTGTGGCTCTTGAGGAGTGTTACGTGGTTCAGGACTAGGATTGGGTATCGTTTGGCTACCGTCATCAGAGCTGTGGTCTGGCAAATCAAGACTAAGTGCAAAGAGACAATACGGGAATAATGTGGACTGTAACTACAAGGGCTCCAACAAATCACTGCAGGGCTCAGGTAACCTCTACCTGATGGCCAAGCTCTTAAGGTGTCTGCAGATCAACTGTAATATGTCTTTATTATGTTATTATAACAATGGCGTCCTAAACTCGTTACTATATGCTAATAATTCTAGTCTATAACAACTTTATAAGTCTTTTATTTTGTATGTAAAGACAGTATGAAACATATTTAAGTGTTTTATTATTACTAGTGTTATTAGTTAAGTCCAGTCATGGTGGTGATGATGAGGAAAATGATGAAGAGGAGGAGGACAGGCAGGAGGAGTATGGAGCAGGAGGAACCAGCACAGATACAGTGGAAGGTACAAGTCCAGTGTGCAGGGTTGTATAACGTAGCGTTGGCTTGTTCTGGTCTCTTTTTGTAGAGTTATTATTACTATTATTAAAATTACTTCTAAAAAGTTCTACGTGTGCTCTCCACATGCTCTCATGAAAGGCCGCTCCATCCCAAAGTCCGGGACAAATTATTGTCCCAGTACATCCATGGAGACCACCATTGTCCCTGTCCTGTCTGCAGTGAGACCAAAGCCCTCTGCCTGCATGACTACCCAGGAGTCTCACATTGCTAGACTCCTCTGCAGGGCTGCACAGGAAGGTCTGACTAGTCCACAACACATTCTGGGATAGGAGAAAAACATGTGCTGGTTTATTGGCATTTCTTTAAACCAATCACAATCGTCTTCGGTGGTGCTAACCTGTCTGGTGGTTCTGGTCCTGGTATCACTGGCATCAGATTAAAATCACATTATGACAAACCTAGACCTAGAGAGTCTGATAATAACAAAGTTCAGTTATAAATTATTACCTTCCATCAACAGCTTGTCCATCTTTAAAGGTAATAGGACGATCCATAGACCAGTCACTCTTCATGGACACACAGCTGGGTCCAGGTCCTGGTTCAGGTTTCTGCTGCTGCATCCTGATACAAACAAAGACCGTGGATCAGTAACTGTAATCAAAATGTAATCTGATGAAAGATGGCGTCTCATCTCAGTCGTTGACTCTTTGTTAACTAATAAAGTAAGAAGTTAATTTTATTAATTCATTCATACAGGAGGTGTACACTGTGATGTCACTGCTGACACATTATATCGTTGAGTCCTACAACAGACTACGGAGCTCTGGACCAAGTCTGGATTCTTCTTCTCAGGAGAGGCAGATAATGACAAAGGTCTTTTTCAAATTATTACCTTCCATCAGCACCTCGTCCATCTTTAAACTCATAATAACGACCCATAGACCGATCACTCTTCATGGACACACAGCTGGGTCCAGGTCCAGGTTTCTGCTGCTGCATCCTGATACAAACAAAGACCGTGGATCAGTTACTATTGTGTGCTCATCTCAACCCATACTCAAAAAGTAATCTGTTTGTGGCCGGGTAGCTCGGTTAGTAGAACAGGCGCACATACAGTTGTGGTCAAAAGTGTACATACACTTGTAGAAAATCACAATGTTATGGCTGTCTTGAGTCTTCAATAAGTTCTACAACTCTTATTTTTCTGTGATAGAGTGATCGGAACACATACATGTTTGTCACAAAAAACAGTCATAAAGTTTGGTTCTTTCATAAATTTATTATGGGTCTGCTGAAAATGTCACCAAATCTGCTGGGTCAAAAATATACATACAGCAACATTAGTATTTGGTTACATGTCCCTTGGCCATTTTCACGGCAACTAGGCGCTTTTGGTAGCCATCCACAAGGTCCTGGCAAGCTTCAGGTCGAATGTTTGACCACTCTTCTTGACAGAATTGGTGCAGTTCAGCTAAATTTGATGGTTTTCTTGCATGAACCTGTTTCTTTAGCACTGTCCACATGTTCTCAATGGGGTTTAAGTCAGGACTTTGGGAAGGCCATTCTAAAACCTTAATTCTAGCCTGGTTTAGCCATTCCTTTACCACTTTTGATGTGTGTTTTGGGTCATTGTCTTGTTGGAACACCCAACTGCGCCCAAGACCCAACCTTCGGGCTGATGGTTTTAAGTTTTCCTGCAGAATTTGGAGGTAATCCTCCTTCTTCATTATCCCATTTACTTTCTGCAAAGAACCAGTTCCACTGGCAGCAAAACATCCCCAGAGCATAATACTACCACCACCATGCTTGACAGTAGGCATGGTGTTCCTGGGATTAAAGGCCTCACCTTTTCTCCTCCAAACATATTGCTGGGTGCTGTGGCCAAACAGCTCAATTTTTGTTTCGTCTGACCAGAGAACTTTCCTCCAGAAGGTTTTATCTTTGTCCATGTGATCAGCAGCAAACTTCAGCCGAGTCTTAAGGTGCCTTTTCTGGAGCAAGGGCTTCTTTCTTGCACGGCAGCCTCTCAGTCCATGGCGATGTAAAACACGCTTGACTGTGGAGACTGACACCTGTGTTCCATCAGCTTCCAAATCCTTGCAGACCTGCTTCTTGGTGATTCTTGGTTGACTCTTGACCATCCTGACCAATCTCCTCTCGGCAGCATGTGATAGCTTGCGTTTTCTTCCTGATCGTGGCAGTGACACAACTGTTCCATGCACTTTATACTTGCGTATAAGTGTCTGCACAGTTGCTCTTGGGACCTGTAGCTGCTTTGAAATGGCTCCAAGTGACTTCCCTGACTTGTTCAAGTCAATAATTCGCTTTTTCAGATCCACACTGAGTTCCTTTGACTTTCCCATTGTAGCTTTTGTAGCTGAGTCTAATCACTGGGTCAAATGAGCCCTATTTAAATGGGCTCATGAGAAGTCAACAGCTGTAGTCAATCAGAATCACTTAGAAGAAGTGAAGAGGCCATGACATGAAGCTAATTTGATTGACACAACTCGCTACATCACCAAAATTGACATATTTTGTTGCTGTATGTATATTTTTGACCCAGCAGATTTGGTGACATTTTCAGCAGACCCATAATAAATTTATGAAAGAACCAAACTTTATGACTGTTTTTTGTGACAAACATGTATGTGTTCCGATCACTCTATCACAGAAAAATAAGAGTTGTAGAACTTATTGAAGACTCAAGACAGCCATAACATTGTGATTTTCTACAAGTGTATGTACACTTTTGACCACAACTGTATGTAGAGGGTCAGGGTTAGAGTCAGACCTGTGACGGTCTTGCCCCTCTCTCTCCCCTTTCATGAGCTGTCCGATCATTAAAGGCGGTATTAACCCATCAAAGAATCGTACAGTAGGCGTACACTGTGATGTCACTGCTGACATGATATACTGCTGAGTCCTACATGAGACTACAAAGATCTGGATCCAGACCTGATTCTTCTTCTCAGGAGGGTCATTAAATTAACTTATAAATTCTTACCTTCCACCAGCAGCTTGTCCATCTTTAAACTCATCAAAACGACCCATAGACCAGTCACTCTTCATGGACACACAGCTGGGTCCAGGTCCAGGTTTCTGCTGCTGCATCCTGATACAAACAAAGACCGTGGATGAGTTCCTATTCACCAAAATGTAATCTGATGAAAGATGGCGTCTCATCTCAGTAGATAATCAGTGGTTGGCTCTTTGTTGCGTATTCCAGTAAGAAGTTCTTATTAACTAGATATTGAGAGTGAATCCTGATGGAGGAGTGATGTGAGTGCTGAGCTCTAACATGGAGAAGAGTCCATCATCATCTCACCTCTGAGCTTTGGTCTGGCTGTCATGGTCCCCCCACAGAGTGGTTTTAGAGGGACGGGCTCCCTCCTCTCTGTCCTCACACTGACTCATAGCAGAGTCCACACCTGCTGGGAGACATCACCTCTGTTACTATGACAACCTTTTCATCACAGGACACATTAGTCTCTCATTCCTCTCCAACATGTCCCAGATGCTGTAGAAAACAGTGAGTCAGCTCTTTCCATCAGACACCCTGAGCAGGTCCATGAAGGACTCGGAGTCTCTGGGACAGTTGACACATGGACTGTGTAAACAGCTTTCAGTCAAACCAAGTCTGTCTCAGTGTTGGAGACGTCTGTGTTTTAGTTACATTAGATGTACCAAGCTGTCGGACCAGTTCTGACACTCCTTGCATTTTACACTGATGACACACACACACACACACACACACACACACACACACACACACACACACACACACACACACACACATTAATGCACTCTGTAACTTTTTCTCCTTTTACCAAAGTAACAATTTCAAGGCAGAACTTTAACTTGTACTAACAAAGTCATGTGTTGGTACTTTTACTGCAGTCCAGAATGATCATACAGGAACTCTGTACTGCAGTAAAAGTACAAACAACTCAGTGTCAAAGTACTACTGGGTTTTAGATCAAATGTCCCACGGCCAAGTGGATCAGAGCTGTTTGGACACTCCCTGTTTTTATTGTGGTGTAGCCACCAGCGTAGTTACGTTGTCATCTTCCTCATTCTCACACACACACACACACACACACACACACACACACACACACACACAGGAGAATGACAAAAGGATTATTACTTATTGATCAGTATTGCTAAAGATAAATAAATGCGTTGATTATTTATTCAATTTGATAAAGTGATCAAGATATACATTTTCATAACTTTACTAATATTGATGAAATACCATTGATAATAGCTAATAACTGAACCTGTGCTTCCTAAAAACACAAAGAAATAATCAGCAGGTTGATCAATAAAGAAAAGAATCACTGCAGCATCATATAAAACTGCTCCAAACAGTCAAATGTAGCTTACACCTGAACGCACCACAAAGACAATCTCATCATGTCGGTACTTTTACTGCAGTACACAATGATCTGATGGTCATTCTGTACTGCAGTAAAAGTACAAACAACTCAGTGTCAAAGTACTACTGGGTGCTGGATCAAGTGTCCCACGGCCAAGTGGATCAGAGCGGTCCGACCAGTTTGGACCTCCTGTTTTTCCACTGATGTGAACTCAGATAACGTTGTGCTGTTGTTGTGACCTGAGAACTAGCAACAGTAATACATGCTAATCATTCTCAAACCACTCTCCTTTAACTCAGATGGACACTCATTTGGATCATAGTCTATCGATACAAATCTGAAGAACAACCCAGAAAGAAACTGTTCTTCTGTCCAGTCAAACAGATTGAATCAAAGTGATTCTGTTCATCAAACATTTCCAGACTCCTCTGGTCAGATTCTCACCTGCTGAAGTCTCTTCAGGTCAGTTTCCAGACCCGTTCCTCCTTCATGTGTCCAGGAGACACTGGGAGAGAAGAAGCTGCTCGTTGTCCCTCGTCAGTCCTGAAGTCGATGTGCATTTGATGTGAAGACGCCGTCACAGTTCATAACTTCAGAGAGACGTCAGAACCAGTCCAACCTGTTCCCAGAGCCAGTCAGTGTGAGAGAAGTCCCCCATCAGATGATGGAGGTCTACTATCTGTCCACTAGATGGTGCTAACTGACCATCTAATGAGCTAAAGATCAGCAACTTGTACAGCAGCAGGTATCTCTCCAAGTGGCCTCCGTGTGACATATTACTTTGATACTTTAAGTACATTTAGCTGTTAGTATTTAGTGTAAGTACTTTGAGAGAGAGAGAGAGAGAGAGAGAGAGAGAGAGAGAGAGACTCCTCTGGTTTTCAGGGTGGAGGTCTGTAACTTTGGGACCGTTCCTCTCCAAGAGGAAACGTTTTCCCTGCACAATCTGTTGACTGTTTTAACTTTTCTCCTCCGTCTCGCAAACTTGGTTCCAGACCTGAACCAGGACTTTGCAGCTCTGCACATGCAGCAGATGGTCATTCTGCAACACGAGTTTCCCCCCCCGAGTCCTTGACTCTGGGCTTCAAGTCCCCTGGAAGAGACCAAAGGTAAGAACTAGGGTCCAGGTCTGGGGAAGTGGTGATGTTGGAGGGGCGAGGTGTCTGTGGTGGTGGAGGTGGAAGAGGGTTAGTTTGTTGGCAAAATACTTCAGAGTGACTCTCCGCCCTTATGTAGAAAAAACAACTTAAAATAGTCAATATTTTAATGAGTTTGGTTCAGAGCAACACAACAGATGACAGCAACATTATTTTAGTTTGTTGGCAAAATATTTTCAGAGTAACTCTGTTCTGCCCCGATGTCCAAAAACTCTGAAATCTCCCAAAAATCTGATTTTCATCTGGAAACATCAAATTATAGATAGAGAAGAAGAGTTGAATCCCTAAAATGTTTGACCCAAGTGTGTTTTTGTATTTCCAGACTCCTCCCCCTCTCCTACCTGAAGTACCGTCCCCCCTCTCCTACCTGAAGTATTGTCTCCCCTAGTCTTTGTGGGGACCTCTGAGTGTTTTAGTTTTTGTGGGGACCTCTGAGTGTTTTAGTTTTTGTGGGGACCTCATTGTTTTATTGTTTGTGGGGACCTGTGTTTTATTGTTTGTGGGGACCTCTGAGTGTTTTATTGTTTGTGGGGACCTCTGAGTGTTTTAGTTTTTGTGGGTAACTCTGAGTGTTTTAGTTTTTGTGGGTAACTCTGAGTGTTTTAGTCTTTGTGGGGACCTCTGAGTGTTTTAGTCTTTGTGGGGACCTCTGAGTGTTGTAGTCTTTGTGGGGACCTTTGAGTGTTGTAGTCTTTGTGGGGACCTCTGAGTGTTGTAGTCTTTGTGGGGACCTCTGAGTGTTTTAGTTTTTGTGGGGACCTCATTGTTTTATTGTTTGTGGGGACCTCAGTGTTTTATTGTTTGTGGGGACCTCTGAGTGTTTTAGTGTTTGTAGGGACCTCAGTGTTTTATTGTTTGTGGGGACCTCTGAGTGTTTTATTGTTTGTGGGGACCTCTGAGTGTTTTATTGTTTGTGGGGACCTCCGAGTGTTTTATTGTTTGTGGGGACCTCTGAGTGTTTTAGTTTTTGTGGGTAACTATGAGTGTTTTAGTTTTTGTGGGTAACTCTGAGTGTTGTAGTCTTTGTGGGTAACTCTGAGTGTTGTAGTCTTTGTGGGGACCTCTGAGTGTTGTAGTCTTTGTGGGGACCTCTGAGTGTTGTAGTCTTTGTGGGGACCTCTGAGTGTTGTAGTCTTTGTGGGGACCTTTGAGTGTTGTAGTCTTTGTGGGGACCTCTGAGTGTTGTAGTCTTTGTGGGGACCTCTGAGTGTTGTAGTATTTGTGGGGACCTTGAAGTGGTTTAGTCTTTGTGGGGACCTCTGAGTGTTTTAATCTTTGTGGGGACCTCTGACTCGCCGGCCGAGCTTTCTGCAGAACAGGACGTTGGTCAGTTTGCTGTCTGTAGTTCTCCAGAGAAATGTACATCTTGCAGCTGAAGAACAAGTGGTAACGTTGATTGCAGATAACAATAACTTGTTGCTCCACTTTCTTATCATAATTGTATTTTCAGTGTATGCAGAGGAATCAGCTGTTCTGGTGGATTTAACCTAAAAGAAGCTTGAGTCTGAGATGAAGCTAAAAGTTCAGACATAATATTCATAAAATGAATATTAATTAAAGTGTTTTTACTCACAGTTTGTAAGTTGCTTCGCTGTCCCAGCTGATTTCTGCTGATTGGAAACATCTCCAACTTTCCATCAGACAACTGAAGAAGGAAAGTGAACCGACAGCAGCACCTGTCCATCAGTCACCTGGGGGGCATGCGTCCGGTATTCTGCCAAAAGTGATCCCAGCCCCTACCTTTACACTGAAAGGTTGTTTCTGCCTCAAACATACTGGATTTCAATATCTGACAGATTATAGCCCACAAGAAATTAACCAGTTTAAATCCATTCTTTAAGAAGAAATACATCCATAAAATGCACATTTCACTTGCCTAAAAGTGATCGTAGCTCCCAGCTTGTGTTTTTGTTTCTGGAGAGAAGATGAGAGCGAGCAACCAAGACACATGTTCATGTCTTAATCATCACAATAATCTGACTCAGGCTGAGCAGAATAAAAGTGGAATAAAAAGTGACAAAACTAAAGATTAAAGTCAAAGTAGCAACAGGCTACCACAGTGTAGAACTACTCTGTTACAAGTAAAGATCCTGCATTAGAAAGGCTACTTGAGTCAAAGTAGGCTACATACTTACTTAGCACTAACTTGAAGTATTCAAAGTAAAAGTACTCACTGTGTACATTTCAGAGAGTGAAATTATGGAGCCTTCAAGTTTCTGAAAGATGATATATTTTCTATCTTAGGCACTAGTCTTATTATCGTGTGCAACAAGATGAAAATGATTTTTAAAGCCTTCAGTCTGAGAAGGTAGAATGAACAGGCTCTTTTAGCGCGTTCATGCACAACACTGATGAGCAAGTTGAGCAAAAGTATGAAAGCGACCAACAGGAGAAAACTAGCAACAACACAGAATGGATCAAGTGTTAGGAACATTATTAAAATACTCATGGGAAGTCCTCATTAGGACTTTGGGAGGCAAAATAACATGAGATCCACCTCAGGATGAGTACTGATCATGTTGAATGCAACATGGGGGAACTTTGGGTTCAACATTTTATGGGGGATTTTGCATTAATTTATGGTGCTAATGTCTCCATGTATGTAAAGGAAATATAATAGGTATTTGAAGTAGTAGTAGTTTTTTATTATGGGGGGGGGTGTATCAATCTCAGTAAAGAGAGACAACTGATGAATAAAATCATGATATGATCAAATGAACAAATGATGAAACGTATAGATTTTATTAAAAGCATTCAGAAACATTAGACTATATGATGATTGTTTATAGAAACATCTGTTTTACACATTTTAAATATATTACAATATGATTTCAAATATAAAGGACATAATAGTGACCAATAACAGTTGATTATTTTTTAGATGTGACGTGTGTGTGATGGTGAACACACTGAACTTTGATTTCAGCAGCTGGTCTTCAGTCAGTGTTTCTGTCCACAGGAGAGACTCTCAGTCCTGCAGAGGACACAGAGACACTGAGGAACCAGCTGACCAGACCCCAAACCCAGGATAGAGAGGCTGAGTGAATGTGGTGTTGAAGGTGTGGAGGTGGATCAGTGAGTCAGAGGAGACTGTGTAGAAGGACAGAGAGCCAGCAGGAACGTCCACATACACTGCTACTCTGTTAGAGACAGAGCAGGAAGTGAGGTCTGTTCTTCTGTCATTGTGCCAGACATAGTAACCATGTTCATCAGAGCAGAACAGACTCCAGGAATGATCATTACATCCAAACACACAGTCTCTACTGCCTCCTTTCCTTCTGATTCCTCTGTAACTCACTGATATATTAACCTCTCCTCTCCTCTCGACCTCCCAGTAACAGCGACCAGTCAGACCATCTCTACACAGCAGCTGACGCCAGCGGTCAAATCTGTCTGGATGATCAGGATATGACTGATCCTCCTCCACATCTGTCACCTTCCTGTTGTTGTCAGACAGTTTGAGTCTTCTGTTTACTGTGTTTGTGTCCAGTTCCAGTTCACAGACATCTGATGGAGAGAACAAGACACAATACAGCTGCAGGTTATCATCTGATCATTTATTAACTTTACTGACAATAACTGAAAGAAAACCCTTCAAACGTTGATTTGATATCCAGCTGTGAGAGATGTTTAACAATCCAGTTCTACCAACATGAAGAGTTCCTGAACATGAGTGTCAACATGTCAACAATGTCCAGCTTCTTGTCCTCGTGTTGACCCGATGAGGACAGCTGATGATCCAAATCTAGAAACATCAACTGAATAAAGTCTCACTAATAAAACTGTCCCATCTTCTTCTACTGCAGCACAAAGCAGCTCTGAACCATCTGCTTTCTAAAACTGCTATTAGCTGATGTTCACTTATAGAAATACCAGTTTATGGATGAAAAATGAGGATTTATGGTATGTTTGTGTCTGTGTCGTATATCTGATACCAGGTCTCCCATCAGGGAGGAACTGGAAGATAAATCTACCTCAACTCACTTTATTCACCTTTAAACATCTTTGGGACATTAATTATGCCGTGTTGTGTTCAGGGACTGTGAGTTTTTTCAACTCTTATTTATTAAAAACATCCAGAAAAGAAAACTGAAGGTTACTTGAACACAACTTATGTGAGAATAAAAACTAAAGAACCAAAGTTATCTTTCTGTTGGCTGGACTGTTGATTCATGTATTTATGTATTTATTAGTTCTGTTGGATCAACGTGTTCAGTTTGTTCTGTTTGTGGATTTTAAATTAATTAATTAAATCCTAACATCTTTCCAGAAAAAGGAAGAAAATATATCTTCGTACTTCAGGCAAGAAAATCTAAAAATCAAGTGTAGGGACCTCCACAAATACTGTTAAATAATATAAATAAAGTATTTTATACAGTTAACTACATTAATACATGGTGTTTCAGTTCATAACAGGGTAAATACAATAAGCATTTTTCCCATAATCCTTTGTTTTGAAGGGAAGTGTAATGTATTTCCAGTGGAGTAATCTAAGTTAATTATTCTCTGTATAGCTCCACTCCTAGCCAATCAGATGGCTTTGTTGGGGAGTAGAAAAGAAAGGAGGAAGTCAGAGAGGACATGTAGAGCACGTTGGAGGGAGAAACATGCAGTCAGCAGAGGAGAGAAAAACTAAGTTTAATGTCCAGCTGACTGAGGTCTGGAGACTAATGGACTTTAAACTTTTGTAAAGTATTATTGTTGCAGTTAACAGTCGTGTGCAGCTCTCAGTTTGGTAACTAGTTATCCTGTAGTTTTAAGGTAAGTTCAGGCAGGTTAGCTGTGTTTGTGTGTTCACTAGCTTTGAAGGTGACAACTGTTAACTGTTGACTTGTTTAAGCTAGCGCCGCCGTGAGGGACAGTCAGCTGGAAACGCCAGCCGCAGCTTTCACCGAGGACCGGGAGGAACCAGGACTTCACTGGAGGACCAGGACTTCACTGGAGGACCAGGACTTCACTGGAGGACCAGGACTTCACTGGAGGACCAGGACCAGGACTGTGGGGTTGCTCAACGTTTCAGTCGGTAAAAAAAATGTAATGTCATCAACACTGCTTTAAACTCTGCTTTAAACTCGGCTTTAAACTCGGCTTTAAACTCGGCTTTAAACTCTGCTGGTCTTCTTCAGGCCTAACCCAGCAGGGTGGAAACCTTTCATTAAATATGGGAGTTTAAAGCAGTGTTGCAGACATTACATGTTTTTCCCTTTTGAAATACCGATATAGCTCATAGTGAGTTAAGTAGTTCCACAGTGGAGGCTCCGCGTTATTGGTTGTTGATTATTTCTTTATAGTTACCTATGCCTATAATAACAACATTCACTGGTAAAGGGAGATTTAGCCAATTCACCATAATAAGTAACCTCATCTCATATTATACTTCCAGCACCAGGAAGGGGTTAAACTAGTGTAACACACAGCTGAGTTCTCTTAGAGCAAACTTAAAACACACTCACACTTCCTCAGACCAGGTCTCAGTCTCTGTGGTCCACCATGGTCCACCCTGCAGGAAGACACAAAGACACAATCCACTTCATACTCCAGGGCTGTGGATAATTGAAGGTTTAACCATCATATTGTGAAATGAGACGGAGTGAGACTACGTGGACTCTGCAGCTTGTTCAAGTCAAAGTCAGGGCAATGCTGCTGAAGCTGTCACGGTGTGGTTACACTTAAGCCGCCTACACATGATACGCAATTTGCTCTCTGAGCACCGCTAGGTAGGACGCAGAGCAAAGCACAGCGCAGGTAAACGTCATTAAGGGGGGCAAGGAAGCTATTTCCTGTTGCTAGGTAACAACATGCCATTATCTCATTGGTTGCGCCTACCAAAAGTCAGCGGCAACTAGGTAAAGTTGAAGTAATTTAAACTTTTAGTGCAGATCAAAGCGACACCACTGCCCCCGTAGGAAATCAATGGAGCGGGCGGTGCAGAGGGGTTCTGCCCCCCCCCCCCATCATGTGTAGGTGGCTTTACTCTGAGACATGACAACAGCATTCTCTATGCCCTGGTGACAGACTGACAGGCTGGAGGTCTGGAGGGGTTTTATTTAGTTTGGTGTGTAAAATGTCTAATTAAATGACATGTAAATAGGTTAGGTTTATCTTTCATATTTAATTAAATTATTTAGTCAAAGAAAAGTAAACTGCCCAAAAAGGTCCCGTTTGGTATTGTTACTGAATTCCTGCTTCCTGTCTCGCTACAAAAGTCCTACACCTGCCACAAGGTGGATGTGATTTGATTTGATTTTAAAGGTAACTTACCTTCGTAAAATGTAACTGTTTTTGTTAATGCCAATTGAATCTCTACGGTGGCCCTGAAGTGCAAATCACAACAGCAAATAGGAAAACACTTCAACAAATCATTAAACACAACGGCATTAATTTCTACCTGAAAGGTACGGCCTATCTAGCAGAGGACGGACCCTCCTGATTGGACGGACAAACTGTCTGTCTTTTAAAAGGAAGGAGAGGTGAACAACACAGAAAAGCAACTATTTTGAAAACATGAATATAATGATGTTGTGTTTCCTTATTTGCGGTTGTGATTTGCACTTCAGGGCCACCGTACTTTCCAGACCTCTGACGTTGAATAAATATTTGTATTTGTGTTATAACATTGAGAACCCCTGTAATAAACCTTCACTTAGATCCTCCATTGAACATTAACCAGAGCTTCTCAGTTAGTGACAAAAAATAAATAAAATGAAGTCTTGGTCCGTCCATACCTGAGAGTGTCCAGTCTGCAGTCTGGATCCTCCAGTAAAGCAGAAAGCCGCTTCACTCCTGAGTCTCCTGGATGATTGTAGCTCAGGTCCAGCTCTCTCAGATGGGAGGGGTTGGATCTCAGAGCTGAGGCCAGAGAAGTACAGCCTTCCTCTGAGATCATACAGCCTGAGACACTACACACACACACACACACACACACACACACACACACACACACACACACGCAGTTGGTCATGACAATTCAGGTACAACTTGGTCCATCTCCCGGGAGCAATACTTAACAATTAGTTTGAGTGCTAGAAATGGGCGGGGCTTTACAGTCCAGCTTTAAACAACAAGAACTAATGTTGTGTAGCTACTTGAAACTTTCACTGTCCAGTAGAGAGAGAGAGAGAGAGAGAGAGAGAGAGAGAAATCAACCATGTTTGTAATAGTTTTGCAGTTATTACATTCTAAAGCACAAATAAATTGATTGATGGCTCCGTTCTGCTGTTGTTGAAGCTGCCTGTAAAAACCCAGCACAATTAGTGAATCACTAATTTTAGGCTCAGAGCTGAATGCTAAATGTGGCCCATTTTGTATTGTGACACTATACTATTTAATATCCTGGATTTTTATACAGCAGAATGGCCTTAGAAGCTGAGTTTTTATTTTTTGTACACCTTACTGTGAGAGAGACAAGGTATTGTGAGACATGTATTTTCATACTTTACTTAGCTAATACAAGTTTAATAAAGAGCAGAACTCCAGATAACTGCTGTGGGCTTCTATGTCTCTGTCTGTGATGTGGACATGTCTATCCTGATTAGGTCTGGTTTCCCCTTATGCAGATGCAGATCCACATACACAACGTACTGAGACTGTCACAAAGGGGACCGTCACATCAGCTCGAGTCTTCCTCAGCCAAGCTGCCGCCAGACAACTCTGACTGGCTTTTAGTCGTTGCAGAGAGTTTCACAAAATAACAAAGGGCAGGACAGCCAGCTGGCCTTCTTGTTGTGGGACTATTAAGTAATATTAGCTGGCTTCAAATGTCTTGTGTCTTTGGCTCTGTTGGCAGAGTTGTTGACCCGCTAGATTTTGATTACAAGTAATGTAATCATAACAAATATACGTGTAGAAGTATCAATATTTATGACAGCAGTGTAGAAGTAAATTACTGTGAATCTGTAGGGGACCAAATCCCAAAAAACAAAAATATGAATGATACAGAATGTAGCTTTAAATTTAAAGCCCATGTTGCAGGTTTAATTTTGCAACAAATTTGTGCAATTTGCTTGTGGGAAATAAATATTCGAACTGTTATCCATTGTATTTAATGGTGTTGGATATTTCAAAAGTGAATATAATACGAAAAATAGGCACTATTTACAGTGTTATATTTTTTCTCCCACAATGCATTGCATGACGTCACATTAGGGAGATAAGAGCGCAGCTTGTGTTGTATTTACCGCTGGTCTGGCCTAATATGTCTTTTAATATTAACAGTCTATGGTCTGGACTGAGTCCAGGTGACTTCATTATGTTTATTATAATATTGGAGGGAAAGTGAAACACAGCTTAGACGGGGTGTTGTTCGGCTTTTCACAAGTTTAGACAGCTAGCTAACGCTACGCCGCTGGATGTTAGCGCAACAGCATTAGCCTAGCCGGCTAGCTAAATTTTACAACTGCCTTTGGTGTTGCCTAGATACGCCTCCATGTTGTCAACATAATACGTTAGTGCACATTTTATACCATATTTGTATTGAATGAAATAGTAAGCTTCCCCCCTATGAGATGGGTGGGTTTTTGTTACGTTACACACAAAGCTAACTGGCTATAGTTAGCCTGTACGTATGCTAGCGGATATAGCTAACGTTGCGTAGCCAGCCAGCAACTTCAGCAGTAGAGTTTCGGTAAGCTAACCACAACAGCGTTGTTGCCCTCAATCAACCTGCAGTGATGTTTTAAATGGAGACACGCAGATCGGTTCTTTTCCCGGAGATCCTGGATATGATTTTCATTTATGACGTTAAAGGCAAAGGAAGCGTAGCCCGAGTGTGGCGGCCTGGAGAGACACGTCCGACCACGCGTCCTGGAGAGACGCGCCCGACCACACGGCGGTGTGGAAGCCGAGCTACATCTGCGGCGAGCAGTCTGCAGACCCGGGGAATAACGTTCAGATTCTCAGTGACCAGGTCTGAGCTCCATGATCCATCGAAAGCCTGGACTGGTGTGGATGTTTCAACCTCACAGACAACGGACTCGGACAAGCTTTTAAAAAAACTTTTGAAGGATACAACGGTGTACAAATACGTGTACTGTTGAGTATACTGTGAAAATGTTTTATGGAGCTCTCAGCTAATTGTAATCTGTAAAATATTGATTTTGCTCCAAACTGCTCTTCCCATATGGATTTATTTTAAAATGATGCGCTTTGTGCCCAAATAAATAGAACATATGTTAAATTACCCTCTGTTCATTGTTGTTTAACCAAACTTTAATGTGGTCTGAAAATACATGTCTTTCCTATAACCCACGTCCTAATAACAATATAATTCAATATTTATTACTGTGTAACCCGCACAGTAATACTGGTCACCTCTTTCCTACACTACATCTGGAGTAAAGCTATATTGTCATTGAGTTGCGCAGTACTAGTATCTACTGTAGCAGTGGTAATAGTAGTGGATTGGTGTTTGTATCATTTCTAACACTGCTATTATGAGGTATCACCATATCTTATTCTGTTTTCTTTAGATCATATGATATCAAGGGGAATGGCTATAATGGCCCATAATGACTGTCTTGATACTGTCATAAGACGTTTATTTTGTATAGCCTGTCTGTATGCAGTGAACTGGTGTTTAGGGATAAGGAGCCTTTCATATGACTCGGTCTTAAAAGAATGGTAAAGTTAATATAAACAATTAAAATATGGTGCGTGCTGGTTGGAGAGGACCATGATCCTGTCTGAAATGTCACAAACGGATTTAGTTATCGTCAGATCAGCTGATTTCGGGGGGGGGGGCTGCTCAACCAGCGGCTCTAACGCACTCACTCCCCTACACCACCCGCTCTCCACCCACTCGGTCCCCTACACCACCCCCTCTCCACCCACTCACTCCCCTACACCACCCGCTCTCCACCCACTCACTCACCTACACCACCCGCTCTCCACCGCAGCTTCGCCAACACGCGCACAAGCACCTGCCAAACAGCGACACGTTTTCACCGGAGGAAGAGGTAAACACTTAGAAATAACACTAGGGGGGGGGGATGCCTTCTATCCCGCTATCTAGATAATGTACCAGTACTTATCTGAACTAACGACATGATCACTGTCACTAGATAGAAAGAAAACGTTGACGTTCACTCGGTGCTATTCACCGATAGTAAAAAGTAAAGTCATTGTATGCACTATTGCGTTGCTAAATAAAGGAGATAGATGAAGGAGACTTCCCAAAATCTTGACAATTCCTCATTTGCCCTCTCACATCTGGCAGGTTGGTAATTATACAGCTGCTGGCCTTTCCACCTCGTCCACATCCCAGTCAGTCTCCGTAGTTCTAGTGCTCGGCTGAGACTTCGCTCCCCATTGTGACGTCATCGCCGAATTGACTTAATAAAATTTACTTAAAATGACCAAAAACTGTCATTTAACACTATTTAGAGACATTTTTATAAATTATATACATATCTTGAGTGCTTTTTGTACCCAATAATCAACAGTGGTGGTTAACCTGCAACATAGGCTTTAAAGTTACTCAGGTCCTAACTGAACACCAACCTGAGAGTTTCCAGTCTGCAGTGTGGACTCTTCAGTCCAGCTGACACCAGCTTCACTCCTGAATCCTGCAGAGTGTTGTTACTCAGGTCCAGTTCTCTCAGACTAGAGGACTGGGAGCTGAGAACTGAGGACAGAGCTTCACAGCTTCTCTCTGACAGGTTACAGTCTTTCAGCCTGAAAAGGAATCAGCGATATATAAGAACACAGCTTCAAGCAAACCAAAACAAATTATAATTAAAGTAAAACTGCATTTAATCTGAATAGTGTGTGTGTGTGTGTGTGTGCACGTACAGAGCTTTGTTGGAGGCTTTGACCACTGGCAGCAGCCTCAGAAGAGCCTCCTCTGAAGCAGAGTATTTCTTCAGGTCAAACACGTCCAGATCTTCTTCTGATGACAGTAAGATGAAGACCAGAGCTGACCACTGGGCAGGAGACAGTTTATCTGTGGAGAGACTTCCTGAACTCAGGGACTGTTGGATCTCCTCCACTAGAGAACCATCATTCAGTTCATTCAGACAGTGGAACAGATTGATGCTTCTCTCTGCAGACAGATTCTCACTGATCTTCTTCTTGATGTACTTGACTGTTTCTTTTTTTGTCTTTGAGCTGCTTTCTGGCTGTGTCATCAGACCTCGTAGGAGAGTCTGATTGGTCTGCAGTGACAGACCCAGGAGGAACCGGAGGAACAAGTCCAGGTGTCCATTTGGACTCTGTACGGCCTTGTCTACAGCAATCTGATGGAGATGGTTTAGTTTAAGGGTTTCTCTGAAGACTTTAGGTAGCCGGGAGGTTGTTTGTTCTTCTGCCAGCAGGTTGACTCCAGAGTTGGTGAAGGTCAGATGGACATGAAGAGCAGCCAGGAACTCCTGAACACTCAGATGGACGAAGCAGAACACCTTGTCCTGGTACAGTCCACTCTCCTCTTTAAAGATCTGTGTGAACACTCCTGAGTACACTGATGCTGCTCTGATATCGATGCCACACTCTGTCAGGTCTGATTCATAGAAGATCAGGTTGCCTTTCTGCAGTTGCTCATAAGCAAGTTTTCCCAAAGACTCAATCGTCTTCCTGGTCTCTGGACTCCAGTGTTGATCTATCTCAGATTTTCCATGATATTTAACGTTCAGTTTGGACTGAACCACCAGGAAGTGGATGTACATCTCAGTCAGGGTCTTGGGCAGCTCTCCACCCTCTCTGGTCTCCAACACCTTCTCCAGAACTGTAGCAGTGATCCAGCAGAAGACTGGGATGTGACACATGATGTGGAGGCTTCGTGATGTCTTGATGTGGGAGATGATTTTGCTGGCCTGCATCTTGTCTCTGTATCTCTTACTGAAATAATCCTCCTTCTGTGGGTCAGTGAATCCTCTGACCTCTGTCACCATGTCAACATACTCAGCAGGGATCTGATTGGCCGCTGCAGGTCGTGTGGTTATCCAGAGGCGAGCAGAGGGAAGCAGATTCCCTTGATGAGGTTTGTCAGCAGCACACCCACTGAGGTGGACTCCG
The DNA here is from genome assembly GCA_013375575.1 of Percina caprodes. Taxonomy (NCBI): domain Eukaryota; kingdom Metazoa; phylum Chordata; class Actinopteri; order Perciformes; family Percidae; genus Percina; species Percina caprodes. Next base: position 272,318 of record JABXJD010000395.1, on the reverse strand, counting down.
TAACATCAGTCAGGATCTCAGTGTTGAGGAAGTCCAGAGGAAGTCGACACTCATCCAGACCGTCAAAGATGAAGACAACCTGGACCTCTTCAAACCTGCTGATTCCTGCTTCTTTGGTTTCACTAAAGAAGTGATCAACAAGTTCCACCAAGCTGAACTTTCTCTCTTTCAGCACATTCAGCTCTCTGAAGGTGAATGGGAATATGAACTGGATGTCCTGGTTGGCTTTGCCTTCAGCCCAGTCCAGAGTGAACTTCTGTGTTAAGACTGTTTTCCCGATGCCAGCCACTCCCTTTGTCATCACGGTTCTGATTGGTTCATCTCTTCCAGGTGGGGCTTTAAAGATGTCTTCACATCTGATTATGGTTTCTGGTCTGTCTGGTTTCCTGGATGCTGTTTCAATCTGTCTGACCTCATGTTCTTCATTGACCCCTGCAGCCCCTCCCTCCATGATGTAGATCTCTGTGAACATCTGATACAGAACGGTTGGGTTTCCTGCTTTAGCAATCCCCTCAAACACACACTGGAACTTTATCTTCTGGTTAGTCTTGAGTTTACGCTGACAAACTCCAGAATGACTTCCTGAATGAACACACAACAAGAAAAATCAATAAGTCAAAGAACATATTTCAACATTCTAATAATAAGTATATATTTTAATGCATCTTTTCAGACATTAGTAAATGTCCCATTTTTAAATGTGTTAAAATCCTCTTACTGCTCTGCAGACGGTCAGCCAGCTCCTCCTGCTTCATTCTCCTCAGGAAGTGCAGTGTGATCTTCAGAAATGCTTCTCTGCTCCTCCTCCTCTGCTCTTCATCCTCACCCTCCAAAACCTCCTCATCCTCCCTCTGACTCTCTAAGCATTCTGGGTAATCTGGACATAGAACCTTCTGAAACTTCTTCAGCTCGTTCTTAACAAAAGTGACGATGTTCTCCTCCAGCAGCTGGACCAGAATGATAAAGTCAACATTTAGTTTAAAGAACTCAACATGTGATTCATCTCTCAGTCTGAAGGCCTGCTGGTTTGAAAAGAGCAGCATGGAGACTATTGGGATCTGAATGTAAATGTGCTGTATTATAAAGCTTTTCTAGTCTTAACGACTACTCAAAGCGCATTTACATCATACAGGATACATTTACCATTCACATACATTCACACACTGTGGCCGAGGCTGCCGTACAAGGTGCCACCTGCTCATCAGATAAACACTCACACACATTCACACTCCGAAGCAGACTAACTAATCTGTAGATAATAATGAAAATATTCTTTTAATATGTACACACCATAAATATGGAGTCCAGGTCTGTTTGCTGCTGCAGGTCAGACTGACCACCGAGGCCCTCTGAGCTCTCCTGGTGAACTCTGTAGAGAAAACATCAAGTTTAAGAACATTTAATGATCTGTACACAGTCCTGATGATGACACAATGGCAACTGTGTCTATTGAGGTAGCACAAATGTACGGCAATAGTTTAGACACATACATGGACGCGGTCATTGGCTAAATCACCAAATGCATCAATGACATCGTATCGAGGATTACTGTACGGACATTCCCAAATCAGAAGAAGAATCTTTTTTTAACAGGGACAGCAATGCCACAATATGAGCCACTAGATGGCAGAATGGTACTACGCAACGACAGTTTCTCAGAGTTTTTAAAGAGCTGCAGTTGAACACACCATTAGTTTGAGGATTTGTTTGGAGCCGACATGCTTTACCTTCATTGTTTGTTTCAAGCTAGCGAGCTACATGCTGAAAATGGCAAGTTTTCAAAGGATTAAGATGGTTCAACAAGGTAGGCCTTCATGGTTCTTTTGGGGAATGATTGGAAAGATATAAAGAATATGTTTAGGGCATTTCCTCTCTAACTGGGACGTTTTGGGACCGATTGGTGGGATTGCTGTGGACAAAGTACACACAGAGATACACTGGTACTTTAACCATGTATCAGCTAATTTAAATAGCTCATGTTACTGTATTGTGTGAACAGTTAACTTAATATAATATCATATGTGGCGTTTTCTTTTGCAGGGTGCAAATGTGCAAAACAAGTTTCTTCCTGAGACTATTTATCAGAGTCACCGTCGCTGCGTCTGGAATTTAGCGCCGCCCAAGATCATTGTGATTGGTTAAAAGAAAAGCCAACAACTCACCCTCCTATCCCAGCATACATATGTGGTGTAGCCAGACCTTACTCCACAGCGCTGTGGACAGAGGTCTGGCAATCGAGACTAAGTGAAAAAAGGGTGGACTGGCCATCGGAGGTTCTGGAGATTCCCTGAACAGCCGGTCTATCCCAGGCTGAACCAGCCGTCAAATCTCAATTTTGGGTTTCAGAAAAAAATGAGCATTTATTATGCTATTATAACAACGACGTCCTAAACTCATTCTACGTGCGCTCTCCACATGCTCTCATGAAATCCAATCCAAAAGTCCGAGGTTGAATTTCTGTCTCAGTACGTCCCTGAAGACCACCATTGTCCCTGTCCTGTCTGCAATCAGACCAAAGCCCTCTGCCTGGATGACTACCCAGTAGTCTCACATTGTCAGACCATCCTCCACAGGGCTGTAGAGGAAGGTCTGACTACTCTACACCCCCACTCTGGAATGAAAAAACGTGCTCTGGTTTATTGGCATTTCTTTAAACCAATCACAATCGTCTTCGATGGCGCTAATCTGTCTGGTGGTTCTGGTCCTGGTATCACTGGGCATCAGATTAAAATCACATTATGTGGCATTGCTAACCTAGACCATGAAGTTCTGAGAGAGTGAGATAATAAAGTTCACTTTAAAATTCTTACTTTTCATCAACAGCTTGTCCATCTTTAAAGTCAATAGGATCACCCATAGACCGGTCACTCTTCATGGACACACAGCTGGGTCCAGGTCCAGGTTTCTGCTGCTGCATCCTGATACAAACAAAGACCGTGGATGAGTTACTATTGTGTGCTCATCTCAACTCATACTCAAAAAGTAATCTGTTTGTGGTCGGTTAGCTCAGTTGGTAGAGCAGGCGCACATATTTAGAGGGTCAGGGTTAGAGTCCGACCTGTGACGGTCTTCCCCCTCTCTCTCCCCTTTCATGAGCTGTCCGATCATTTAAGTATTGCCCATCAAAGAATCTTTAAAAAATAAAAGTAATCTGATCAAAGAGGGCCTTCTTCAGGTAGGGAGTGAGTCCTTACGCCAAGTGAAGGAGTTTAAATACCTTGGGGTCTTGTTGGCGAGTGAGGGGACCATGGAGTATGAGATTGGTTGGAGAATCTGAGCAGCGGGGGGGTATTACATTCAGTTTATCGCACCGTTGTGATGAAAAGAGAGCTGAGTCAGAAGGACAAGCTCTCGATCTACTGGTCAGTTTTCGTTCCTACCCTCACCGATGGTCATGAAGACTGGGTCATGACCGAAAGAACAAGATCCAGGGTACAACCCAAAATGGGTTTCCTCAGGAGGGGGGGCTGGCGTCTCCCTTAGAGATAGAGTGAGAAGCTCAGTCATCCGAGAGGAGCTCGGAGTAGAGCCGCTGCTCCTTCACGTCAAAAGGAGCCAGTTGAAGTGGTTCGGGCATCTGGTGAGGATGCCTCCTGGGCGCCTCCTAGGGAGGTCGTCTAGGCACGTCCAGCTGGGAGGAGGCATCGGGGAAGACCCAGGACTAGGTGTAGGGAGGTCGAGCTTGGAGGAGGCCTCGGGAAGACCCAGGACTAGGTGTAGAGATTATATCTCCAACCTGGCCTGGGAACGCCTCGGGATCCCCCAGTTGGAGCTGGTTGATGTGGCTCAGGAAAGGGAAGTTTGGGGTTCCCTACTGGAGCTGCTGCCCCCGCGACCCGATACCGGATAAGCGGATGAAGATGGATGGATGGATGGATGGATGGATGGATGGATGGATGGATGGATGGATGCTTCGCAGATAACGTCCAAAGTTACCTACCTTTGAATACCAAAACAAACTCAGTTGAAGCTCTGAGAAAATGCCTACATGACATAAAAGACTGGATGTCACTGAATTTTTTAAACATAAATGACAAATGCCCGATGTCTCTAGTTTTAACAGCGCTCTTAGTCCAATATTCTCAAACTGCTGCCCATTTGTAAAAAGTCAGTGTTTTTATTGACAGTTCTTTTAAACTCAATAAACAGATTAGCTCAGTGGTAAAAACAAGCTTCTTTCATCTCAGACTTCTCTCGAGCCTTACCCGGCCCAGACCCACCTGGAGACAGGTGTGCATGCCCTGATCACAAATCGCTCAGTGGTAAAAACAAGCTTCTTTCAGCTCAGACTTCTTAGGAAGGTCGAGCCTTACCTGCCCCAGAGCCACCTGGAGACCCTGATCACAAATCGCCTGGACTACTGGAACTCACTGTACTCTGGCCTTGATCAGTCTTCAGTTTTGCCGATTACAGTTAGTCCAGAATGCGGCTGCACGCCTGCTGACAGGAAACAGGCGCAGTGAACACATCACCCCCCCGTACGGTCGTCTCTCCACTGGCTGCCTGTTGTTTTTAGAATCCATTTTAAGATCTTTTTGTTTGGTTTTAAATCTCTTAACGGGCTGGCACCATCATATTTATCTGATATGCTGATTTTGCACACTCCAGTCAGAGCACTCAGGTCCAGGACCAGTTGCTTTTAGACTGTCCCAGATCCAGACTGAAGACCAGAGGGGGACAGAGCTTTCTCAGTAGCAGGTCCTAATCTCTGGAACTCTCTTCCTCTCAACATTAGAGCAGCTTCCTCTATTCAGAGCTTTAAATCACTTTTAACTCATCTTTTGCGCTGGCTTTTAACAGAAGCTGGGCTGTGATATTTTATTGTTATTGATTTGAGTAAAGTTTTTATCTGTTGGCTGTTTTTTATTGTTTTTGGCATATTCTGTGTTAGAAGGTTTTTTTTCTGGTTATTTATAATGCTTTTATCTTATGTTATCTATATTTGTACAGCACCTTGGGGCAGTAGTGACTGTTTGTAAATGTGCTATATAAATAAACTTTGACCTTTGACCTTGATATATATAGTTCTCACGGCTTGACGTGGATGCATCAGCCTAAGGACAGAAGCAAAGCAATAAACCAACCCGTGTCTGTGTTGTTGTGAAGAGAGCTACAGTCAGGAAATTCATTTTTAAATTCTTACCTTCCATCAACAGCTCGTCCATCTTTAAAGTCAATAAGACGATCCATAGACCAGTCACTCTTCATGGACACACAGCTGGGTCCAGGTCCAGGTTTCTGCTGCTGCATCCTGATACAAACAAAGACCGTGGATGAGTTCCTATTCACCAAAATGTAATCTGATGAAAGATGGCGTCTCATCTCAGTAGATAATCAGTGGTTGGCTCTTTGTTGCGTATTCCAGTAAGAAGTTCTTATTAACTAGATATTGAGAGTGAATCCTGATGGAGGAGTGATGTGAGTGCTGAGCTCTAACATGGAGAAGAGTCCATCATCATCTCACCTCTGAGCTTTGGTCTGGCTGTCATGGTCCCCCCACAGAGTGGTTTTAGAGGGAGGGGCTCCCTCCTCTCTGTCCTCACACTGACTCATAGCAGAGTCCACACCTGCTGGGAGACATCACCTCTGTTACTATGACAACCTTTTCATCACAGGACACATTAGTCTCTCATTCCTCTCCAACATGTCCCAGATGCTGTAGAAAACAGTGAATCAGCTGATCTTTCCTTCAGACACACAAACCAAGTCGGTCTCAGTAGTTAGAAGATGGAAGATGGCTGTGGTTTAAATATAATGCATCATGGATCGAAGTTATTTGACAAGTTCTGACACATCCTTCATTTTTCACTGATGATTTAACCCTCCTGTCGTCTTCGGGTCCAATTTGACCCATTTTCAAAATACATTTATATCAGAAATATGGTTTTCTTTCCAGAAATGAACATGGATGATTCCATGTAACCATCTTCTTTAGTAAAATGAAGGATCTGTAGACTACTTTCATTGGACTTTGGGTGTTTTATTCAGTTGTAAAGCATATTTCTGTTTTTAAACTCAAATGAATTCCAAGAATAAATTTAAAACTCGTATCAGTTGGTAGTAGATCTGACCAGTTCTGACACTTTTTGACACATTTTACACTAATGACACACACACCCTGTTTTAGATCAAGTGTCCCACGGCCAAGTGGATCAGAGCTGTTTGGACACTCCCTGTTTTTATTGTGGTGTAGCCACCAGCGTAGTTACGTTGTCATCTTCCTCATTCTCACACACACACACACACACACACACACACACACACACACACACACACACACACACACAGGAGTATGACAAAAGGATTATTACTTATTGATCAGTATTGCTAAAGATAAATAAATGCGTTGATTATTTATTCAATTTGATAAAGTGATCAAGATATACATTTTCATAACTTTACTACCTTAATATATTTTACACAACTTTTCTAATTGGGGCCAGAAACCAAATCCCAAATTAGAAAAGCTAATTAAATTAGATTTAGTCTGAATGTTCAAACACACAGCACAGCAACACAATCCCACTTTTATCAAAGAAAGAGTCTGTGTTTTAGTTACATTACATGTACCAAAAAAACCAAGCTGTCGGACCAGTTCTGACACTCCTTGCATTTTACACTGATGACAGACACACACACACACACACACACACACACACACACACACACACACACACACACACACACACACACACACACACACAATGTCAAATAACCCTTCCCTAACCAGCATGGACTGAAGTGTGTTTCTGTGTTTTCTCGGCTCTCCAGCTGATTCCACAACAGGAAAGTCACCTCAACTCAGCAATAACAACCTTCCCTCAGACCACACACACCCTCCATCTGATTCAACTGTGTGTGTGTGTGTGTGTGTGTGTGTGTGTGTGTGTGTGTGTGTGTGTGTGTGTAACAGAGAGCAGCAGAACTCAGCCATTACCACGCAGTGTAAAATCCTTCTGAAACCTCTTTTCATCCAAACACCAAAGATGGAGTCTAGAAGACCACCAGGAAGTCTCCCTGTCCCGTGTCCTCTCTCTGACGGCCTACACTGTCCCTCTGTCCTCCGGAGTTTGTTCCTTTGTGATCCAGACATACTAATATAAAATCATTTTAATGATTATAAGAAGCGCTGCCCAGCCGCTCCCCCAGCAAAGAGAAGGAGACCCAAGCCGAGCCACATGCCCGACCCGCCATGCCGGCCTGTCCCCCTTTGTCAAGGACCCCAAACAACACACAACACTGCCGCTGCCAGAACACCTGGCGTGAAACACCCAAAAGAATACGAGTCGCATGAAGGACTCTACTGACAGCAGCCACAACGCAGAAACCCCAGGTACGGGGGGGCAAAGGGGGGCCAGCTAAAAACTGGTGCTAACCAGACCAGGCTGTCAGCTGTTCTCCCGGTAAATGAGTCTTCCTACAGTGGGAGCGGAGCGACCAATCGGCTGGCTGCTGCTCATTAGCTCACGTTAGCTTTCTAACCCCCCAACATGCCTTCATCAGACCCTGGTTAGCAACAATCGTCTGGCAACAGCCATGTGCTCTCCTCCAATGGGAAAAGAGCATTCCACTATTTTAGAGGCTGTGGCCGTCGTCTGCTTCATTAATGTGTTAATCTGGATTCTGTGCATCCCTAAGAGTCTCTCCGCCCCCGCAGGGAGATGGATTTGAATCAGAATGACAGGAAGTGGAATTAAATTCCACACAGTCGCACAACAGGAAGAATGTGTTAAATCTCACATGCATCCAGTGTTAGGATGGAGATGGAACTGCTTCCTGTTAGAAGGTCCCCGTTATAAACGGGGGTGGAGAACTTTATCTGGATTCATTATCAACGCAAAGCGATTTCCTTTTAATTTGAGTACTAACTCATTTAATTCCACATTTGACCTCAGTAATACAACGACATACAGTTACATTCATGTTGGACTCTAATAACATAAGTTCATTACACGTAAATAGTCTCTCCTCAACCCTGCATGCATTTTGTTTAAAAATGCAGATAATAATAGGCATTCTGGGAAATGGAGTCATGTTCCATCATCAATAAATAAAAGTGAATTATTAGTTGTGTGACGAGAGCTTTTAACGTTCATTGCTGGGGAAACATTTCCTGTTAATGTCATCTTTACAAGTAGTTAATATCATTTATAGAATATGTAACGCAGTCATATCTGACATGTTTTATCATGGATGAATTTCTTTGAATTTTTATTGAATTGTAGTTCTGCTTCCTTTGAGTCAAATGGGATTTGTAGTTCTAGATCCTGTTTTTGACATCAACTCAAAATCAATATATATTCTCAATTCAATTCTGCATTGTGCACACACACACACACGCACGCTCGCACACACACACACACACACATTAATGCACTCTGTAACTTTTTCTCTTTTTACCAAAAGTAACAATTTCAAGGCAGAACTTTAACTTGTACTAACAAAGTCATGTGTTGGTACTTTTACTGCAGTCCAGAATGATCATACAGGAACTCTGTACTGCAGTAAAAGTACAAACAACTCAGTGTCAAAGTACTACTGGGTTTTAGATCAAATGTCCCACGGCCAAGTTGATCAGAGCTGTTTGGACACTCCCTGTTTTTATTGTGGTGTAGCCACCAGCGTAGTTACGTTGTCATCTTCCTCATTCTCACACACACACACACACACACACACACACACACACACACACACACACACACACACACACACACACACACAGGAGTATGACAAAAGGATTATTACTTATTGATCAGTATTGCTAAAGATAAATAAATGCGTTGATTATTTATTCAATTTGATAAAGTGATCAAGATATACATTTTCATAACTTCACTAATATTGATGAATACCATTGATAATAGCTAATAACTGAACCTGTGCTTCCTAAAAACACAAAGAAATAATCAGCAGGTTGATCAATAAAGAAAAGAATCACTGCAGCATCATATAAAACTGCTCCAAACAGTCAAATGTAGCTTACACCTGAACGCACCACAAAGACAATCTCATCATGTCGGTACTTTTACTGCAGTACACAATGATCTGATGGTCATTCTGTACTGCAGTAAAAGTACAAACAACTCAGTGTCAAAGTACTACTGGGTGCTGGATCAAGTGTCCCACGGCCAAGTGGATCAGAGCGGTCCGACCAGTTTGGAGCCTCCCTGTTTTTCCACTGATGTGAACTCAGATAACGTTGTGCTGTTGTTGTGACCTGAGAACTAGCAACAGTAATACATGCTAATCATTCTCAAACCACTCTCCTTTAACTCAGATGGACACTCATTTGGATCATAGTCTATCGATACAAATCTGAAGAACAACCCAGAAAGAAACTGTTCTTCTGTCCAGTCAAACAGATTGAATCAAAGTGATTCTGTTCATCAAACATTTCCAGACTCCTCTGGTCAGATTCTCACCTGCTGAAGTCTCTTCAGGTCAGTTTCCAGACCCGGTCCTCCTTCATGTGTCCAGGAGACACTGGGAGAGAAGAAGCTGCTCGTTGTCCCTCGTCAGTCCTGAAGTCGATGTGCATTTGATGTGAAGACGCCGTCACAGTTCATAACTTCAGAGTCAGAGAGACGTCAGAACCAGTCCAACCTGTTCCCAGAGCCAGTCCCCCATCAGATGATGGAGGTCTACTATCTGTCCACTAGATGGAGCTAACTGACCATCTAATGAGCTAAAGATCAGCAACTTGTACAGCAGCAGGTATCTCTCCAAGTGGCCTCCGTGTGACATATTACTTTGATACTTTAAGTACATTTAGCTGTTAATATTTACTACCTTAATATATTTTACACTACTTTTCTAATTGGGGCCAGAAACCAAATCCCAAATTAGAAAAGCTAATTAAACTAGATTTAGTCTGAATGTTCAAACACACAGCACAGCAACACAATCCCATTTCTATGGAAATAAGCGGCTGCTGCAGTCTGCCGTCCAGGTTGATCAGAGGCTGCACAGTTTGACCAGCGGGCAGCGGCCGGGCAGCTGCTCACCAGGCTGCCGGATGGTGTCGCTAACAACTGGAGATGTACAACTATTATCAGACAGACACACACAGACACACACACCAACACACAGACACACACAGACACACACACCAACACAACCACACACAGACACACACACCAACACAAACACACACAGACACACACACCAACACAAACACACACAGACACACACACCAACACAACCACACACAGACACACACACCAACAAAAACACAGACAGACACACACACCAACACAAACACACACAGACACACACACCACCACAAACACACACAGACACACACACCAACACAAACACACACAGACACACACACCAACACAAACACACACAGACACACACACCAACACAACCACACACAGACACACACACCAACAAAAACACAGACAGACACACACACCAACACAAACACACACAGACATACACACCAACACAAACACACACAGACACACACACCACCACAAACACACACAGACACACACACAAACACAAACACACACAGACATACACACCAACACAAACACACACAGACACACACACCACCACAAACACACACAGACACACACACCAACACAAACACACACAGACACACACACCAACACAAACACACACAGACACACACACCAACACACACAGACACAGACACACACACCAACACAAACACACACAGACACACACACCAACACAAACACACACAGACACACACACCAACACAAACACACACAGACACACACACCAACACAACCACACACAGACACACACACCAACAAAAACACAGACAGACACACACACCAACACAAACACACACAGACATACACACCAACACAAACACACACAGACACACACACCACCACAAACACACACAGACACACACACCAACACAAACACACACAGACATACACACCAACACAAACACACACAGACACACACACCACCACAAACACACACAGACACACACACCAACACAAACACACACAGACACACACACCAACACAAACACACACACACAGACACACACACCAACACACACAGACACAGACACACACACCAACACAAACACACACAGACACACACACCAACACAAACACACACTTACACACACACCAACACAAACACACACACCAACACAAACACACACAGACACACACACCAACACAAACACACACGGAACAGAGATTTTGCGATTGATTAGACAGATAAAAAGAATTTCTAAAGAAAGATATCTTTCTACATGTCCGACGGCCGATTATCGGGTTGGTGTGTCAGGGCTTTAAGATCCTTTTAGTTTAACATGAAACAGCCTCGAAATCACCATCGCCAAACCCACCAGACTCGTGTGTAGAGCTGCATATTTCCACATGGAAGTGAGTGAATGAAGAGTTTATCTCAACCAGACCTGAGTGGTGATTGTTGGAACAGTGGAAAGACGAAGCAAGATGGCTTCTCATAGTTTCATTTAGTTTCTTTCCACTTTGTATTTCACAATGATAAAACTACTGATTATTTACAAGGAGTCTGGTGGTAAATCCTGAATCATAATGGGAAGGGCAGGGCTGTAAATACTTTGGACATAGAGAGAGAGAGAGAGAGAGAGAGAGAGAGAGAGAGAGAGAGAGAGAGACTCCTCTGGTTTTCAGGGTGGAGGTCTGTAACTTTGGGACCGTTCCTGTTCAAGAGGAAAAGTTTGCCCGGCACAATCTGTGGACTGTTTTAACTTTTCTCCTCCATCTCGCCAACTTGGTTCCAGACCTGAACCAGGACTTTGCAGCTCTGCACATGCAGCAGATGGTCATTCTGCAACATGAGTTTCCCCCCCAAGTCCTTGACTCTGGGCTTCAAGTCACCTGGAAGAGACCAAAGGAATGAACCAGGGTCCAGGTCTGGGTCTGGGGAAGTGGGTGATGTTGGAGGGGCGAGGTGTCTGTGGTGGTGGAGGTGGAAGAGGGTTAGTTTGTTGGCAAAATACTTCAGAGTGACTCTCCGCCCTTATGTAGAAAAAACAACTTAAAATAGTCAATATTTTAATGAGTTTGGTTCAGAGCAACAAAACAGATGACAGCAACATTATTTTACTTTGATGGCAAAATATTTTCAGAGTAACTCTGTTCTGCCCCGATGTCCAAAAACTCTGAAATCTCCCAAAAATCAGATTTTCATCTGGAAACATCAAATTATAGATAGAGATAGAGCAGAAGAGTTGAATCCCTAAATGTTTGACCCAAGTGTGTTTTTTTATTTCCAGTCTCCTCCCCCTCTCCTACCTGAAGTACTGTCCCCCCTCTCCTACCTGAAGTATTGTCTCCCCTAGTCTTTGACCTCTGAGTGCTTTAGTTTTTGTGGGGACCTCTGAGTGTTTTATTGTTTGTGGGGACCTCATTGTTTTATTGTTTGTGGGGACCTCTGAGTGTTTTATTGTTTGTGGGGACCTCTGAGTGTTTTATTGTTTGTGGGGACCTCTGAGTGTTTTATTGTTTGTGGGGACCTCTGAGTGTTTTATTGTTTGTGGGGACCTCTGAGTGTTTTATTGTTTGTGGGTAACTCTGAGTGTTGTAGTCTTTGTGGGGACCTCTGAGTGTTGTAGTCTTTGTTGGGACCTCTGAGTGTTGTAGTCTTTGTGGGGACCTTTGAGTGTTGTAGTCTTGTGGGGACCTCTGAGTGTTGTAGTCTTTGTGGGGACCTCTGAGTGTTGTAGTCTTTGTGGGGACCTCTGAGTGTTTTAGTTTTTGTGGGGACCTCGTTGTTTTATTGTTTGTGGGGACCTCAGTGTTTTATTGTTTGTGGGGACCTCTGAGTGTTTTAGTGTTTGTAGGGACCTCAGTGTTTTATTGTTTGTGGGGACCTCAGTGTTTTATTGTTTGTGGGGACCTCTGAGTGTTTTAGTGTTTGTGGGGACCTCAGTGTTTTATTGTTTGTGGGGACCTCTGAGTGTTTTATTTTTTGTGGGTAACTCTGAGTGTTTTAGTCTTTGTGGGGACCTCTGAGTGTTGTAGCCTTTGTGGGGACCTTTGAGTGTTGTAGTCTTTGTGGGGACCTCTGAGTGTTGTAGTCTTTGTGGGGACCTTTGAGTGTTGTAGTCTTTGTGGGGACCTCTGAGTGTTGTAGTCTTTGTGGGTACCTCTGAGTGTTGTAGTCTTTGTGGGGACCTCTGAGTGTTGTAGTCTTTGTGGGGACCTCTGAGTGTTGTGGTCTTTGTGGGGACCTTTGAGTGTTGTAGTCTTTGTGGTTGACCTCTGAGTGTTGTAGTCTTTGTGGGTACCTCTGAGTGTTGTAGTCTTTGTGGGGACCTCGAAGTGGTTAAGTCTTTGTGGGGACCTCTGAGTGTTGTAGTCTTTGTGGGGACCTCTGAATGTTGTAGTCTTTGTGGGGACCTCTGAGTGGTTTAGTCTTTGTGGGGACCTCTGACTCGCTGGCCGAGCTTTCTGCAGAACAGGACGTTGGTCAGTTTGCTGTCTGTAGTTCTACAGAGAAATGTACATCTCGCAGCTGAAGAACAAGTGGTAACGTTGATTGCAGATAACAATAACTTGTTGCTCCACTTTCTTATCATAATTGTATTTTCACTGTCTGCAGAGGAATCAGCTGTTCTGATGGATTTAACCTAAAAGAAGCTTGAGTCTGAGATGAAGACTGAAGCTAATTTCAGCTGATTTCTGCTGATTGGAAACATCTCCAACTTTCCATCAGACAACTGAAGAAGGAAAGTGAACCGACAGCAGCACCTGTCCATCAGTCACCTGGATCGGGAGGGGGGGGGGCATGCGTCTCCGGTATTCTGCCAAAAAGTGATTGCATCCCCTACCTTTACACTAAAAGGTTGTTTCTGCCTCAAACATACTTGATTTCAATATCTGACAGATTATAGCCCACAAGAAATTAACCAATTTAAATCCATTCTTTAAGAAGAAATACATCCATAAAATGCACATTTCACTTGCCTAAAAGTGATCGTAGCTCCCAGCTTGTGTTTTTGTTTCTGGAGAGAAGATGAGAGCGAGCAACCAAGACACATGTTCATGTCTTAATCATCACAATAATCTGACTCAGGCTGAGCAGAATAAAAGTGAAATAAAAAGTGAGAAACTAAAGATTAAAGTCAAAGTAGCAATATGCTACCACAGTGTAGAACTACTCTGTTACAAGTAAAGATCCTGCATTAGAAAGGCTACTTGAGTCAAAGTAGGCTACATACTTACTTAGCACTAACTTAAAGTATTCAAAGTAAAAGTACTCACTGTGTACATTTCAGAGAGTGAAATTATGGAGCCTTCAAGTTTCTGAAAGATGATATATTTTCTATCTTAGGCACTAGTCTTATTATCGTGTGCAACAAGTTGAAAATGATTTTTAAAGCCTTCAGTCTGAGAAGGTTGAATGAACAGGCTCTTTTAGCGCGTTCATGCACAACACTGATGAGCAAGTTGAGCAAAAGTATGAAAGCGACCAACAGGAGAAAACTAGCAACAACACAGAATGGATCAAGTGTTAGGAACATTATTAAAATACTCATGTGAAGTCCTCATTAGGACTTTGGGAGGCAAAATAACATGAGATCCACCTCAGGATGAGTACTGATCATGTTGAATGCAGCATGGGGGGAACTTTGAGTTCAACATATTATGGGGGATTTTGAACATCAAACACTTCATTTTCTGCATCCTGGTTTATTTTTCTTCAACAATTTGTTTCTTTTCTGCATTAATTTATGGTGCAAATGTCTCCATGTATGTAAAGGAAATATAATAGGTATTTGGAGTAGGCTGCACTGAGTTACATAGTTTTTATTATGGGGGAGGGTGTATCAATCTTAGTAAAGACAGACGACTGATTAATAAAATCATGATATGATCAAATGAACAAATGATGAAACGTATAGATTTTATTAAAAGCATTTAGACACAAAAGACTATATGATGATTGTTTATAGAAACATTTGTTTTCCACATTTTTAACATATTAAAATATGATTTAAAATATAAAGGACATAATAGTGACCAATAACAGTTGATTATTTTTTAGATGTAACATATCATGAAGTGTTTTACTCAAACAGTTCAAATGTTGATAACCAGAGATGAAATCAGATGAATGTTTTTGTGTTTGAGTCTCAGATCTGCTTCACAGTGCAGAGTGTGTGTGATGGTGAACACACTGAACTTTGATTTCAGCAGCTGGTCTTCAGTCAGTGTTTCTGTCCACAGGAGAGACTCTCAGTCCTGCAGAGGACACAGAGACACTGAGGAACCAAAGCCGACCCCAAACCCAGGATAGAGAGGCTGAGTGAATGTGGTGTTGAAGGTGTGGAGGTGCATCAGTGAGTCAGAGCAGACTGTGTAGAAGGACAGAGAGCCAGCAGGAACGTCCACATACACTGCTACTCTGTTAGAGACAGAGCAGGAAGTGAGGACTGTTCCTCTGTTATTGTGCCAGACAGAGTAACCATCTTCATCAGAGCAGAACAGACTCCAGGAATGATCATTGTATCCAAACACACAGTCTCTACTCTTTCCTTTCCTTCTGATTCCTCTGTAACTCACTGATATATTAACCCCTCCTCTCCTTTCGACCTCCCAGTAACAGCGACCAGTCAGACCATCTCTACACAGCAGCTGACGCCAGATGTCAAATCTGTCTGGATGATCAGGATATGACTGATCCTCCTCCACATATGTCACCTTCCTGTTGTTGTCAGACAGTTTGAGGTATTTGTTTACTGTGTTTGTGTCCAGTTCCAGTTCACAGACATCTGATGGAGAGAACAAGACACAATACAGCTGCAAGTTATCATCTGATTATTTATTAACAACTTTACTGACAATAACTGAAAGAAAACCCTTGAAACGTTGATTTGATATCCAGCTGTGAGTGATGTTTAACAATCCAGTTCTACCAACATGAAGAGTTCCTGAACATGAGAGTCAACATGTCAACAATGCTTCTTGTCCTCGTATTGACCCGATGAGGACAACTTCACTGGAGGACCAGGGCTGTGGCTGTGGGGTTGCTCAACGTTTCAGTGATGCTGCTCTGAAATTTAGAGTTTCCCTTGACACACAAAGCCTAGACACACTTGCACAGATACACACTACAGCAGAAGGGTTTTTAAGGCTGATACCGTTACAAGTATCTGGTTATTTAAAAATCCAATATTCCGAAATATTTTAAAAACAATCCAGAAACACGTTACAAAACATAAACAGATTTCCCTAACATTATTTATTTGTAGTTATTTTATGAGTTCTCACTAAAATAATATGATAATAATTAGTTTTATGGTCCCAACAGAACATCAAAATATATTAAAGTTCGGATGGATAAAAGGATATGAAACTTACATTCTTTTGAACAAAATCACATTAAAAAATAAATAAATCAGCGTTGCCAACTGGGACGTTGTAGAACGTCCTCTGGTGGACAGACTATGCAAAGCCATCACTAACAGGGACACTGAATAGTCAGATACATTGATTTGCATTATATATTTTACCTGGCTGTCCTAAACATTTCATTTAAAATTCTTGACATTTGTTTCTGGGGAAATACCGACAAAGTATAAAAATAATTGTTTTGCACATCTCACCTTACTAAAGTAAAACAAATCTAATGTCTGCAACACTGCTTTAAACTCTGCTTTAAACTCTGCTTTAAACTCTGCTTTAAACTCTGCTGGTCTTCTTCAGGCCTAACCCAGCAGGGTGGAAACCTTTCATTAAATATGGGAGTTTAAAGCAGTGTTGCAGACATTACATGTTTTTCCCTTTTGAAATACCGATATAGCTCATAGTGAGTTAAGTAGTTCCACAGTGGAGGCTCCGCGTTATTGGTTGTTGATTATTTCTTTATAGTTACCTATGCCTATAATAACAACATTCACTGGTAAAGGGAGATTTAACCAATTCACCATAATAAGTAACCATCTCATATTATACTTCCAGCGCCAGGAAGGGGTTAAACTAGTGTAACACACAGCTGAGTTCTCTTAGAGCAAACTTAAAACACACTCACACTTCCTCACACCAGGTCTCAGTCTCTGCGGTCCACCATGGTCCACCCTGCAGGAAGACACAAAGACACAATCCACTTCATACTCCAAGGCTGTGGATAATTGAAGGTTTAACCATCATATTGTGAAATGAGACGGAGTGAGACTACGTGGACTCTGCAGCTTGTTCAAGTCAAAGTCAGGGCAATGCTGCTGAAGCTGTCACGGTGTGGTTACACTTAAGCCGCCTACACATGATACGCAATTTGCTCTCTGCGCACCGCTAGGTAGGACACAGAGCAAAGCACAGCGCAGGTAAACATCATTAAGGGTGGCAAGGAAGCTATTTCAGGTTGCTAGGTAATGACATGCCATTATCTCATTGGTTGAGCCTACCAAAGGTCAGCGGCAACTAGGTAAAGTTGAAGTATTTTGAAATTTGAGTGCAGAGCAAAGCGACACCACTGCCCCCCCCTAGGAAATCAATGGAGCGGGCGGTGCAGAGGGGTTCTGCCCCCCCCCCATCATGTGTAGGCGGCTTTACTCTGAGACATGACAACAGCATTCTCTATGCCCTGGTGACAGACAGACAGGCTGGAGGTCTGGAGGGGGTTTTATTTAGTTTGGTGTGTAAAATGTCTAATTAAATGACATGTAAATAGGTTAGGTTTATCTTTCCAATTTAATTAAATTATTTAGTCAAAGAAAAGTAAACTGCCCAAAAAGGTCCCGTTTGGTGTTGTTACTGAATTCCAGCTTCCTGTATCTCTACAAAAGTTGACTAGGAAAAATGAGAACTCAGCTGGAATGTATGTAGCATAAAAGTGGTTGATTAGAGTTGATTAAATCTGATTTTTACTTCAATATTTTTCATTTGTCCTGCACCTGCCACAAGGTCGGATGTGCACACAATTATTATTATTTCTTTTTTAAATTTGATACACAACAGCAAATAGGAAAACACTTCAGCAAATCATTAAACACAACAGCATTAACTTCTACCTGAAAGGTAGGGCCTCTCTAGCAGAGGACGGACCCTCCTGATTGGACAGACAAACTGTCTGTCTTTTAACAGGAAGGAGAGGTGATGTGTTTTCTATTTGCTGTTGTGTTTTGCACTTCTGGGCAACTGTACTTTCCAGACCTCTGACTTTGAATCAATATTTGTATTTGTGTTATAAGATTGAGAAACCCTGTAATACACCTTCACTTAGATCCTCCATTGAACATTAACCAGAGTTTCTCAGTTAGTGACAAAGAAATAAATAAAATGAAGTCTTGGTCCGTCCATACCTGAGAGTGTCCAGTCTGCAGTCTGGATCCTCCAGTAAAGCAGAAAGCCGCTTCACTCCTGAGTCTCCTGGATGATTGTAGCTCAGGTCCAGCTCTCTCAGATGGGAGGGGTTGGAGCTCAGAGCTGAGGTCAGAGAAGTACAGCCTTCCTCTGAGATCATACAGCCTGAGAGACTACACACACACACACACACACACACACACACACACACACACACACACACAGTTGGTCATGACAATTCAGGTACAACTTGGTCCATCTCCCGGGAGCAACACTTAACAATTACTTTGAGTGCTAGAAATGGGCGGGGCTTTACAGTCAAGCTGTATACAACAAGAACTAAATTGAAAATTTCATTATCCATTAAAGAGAGAGAGAGAAAACCATGTTTGTAATTGTTTTGCAGTTATTACATTCTGAAGCACAAATAAATTGATTGATTGCTCCGTTCTGCTGTTGTTGAAGCTGCCTGTAAAAACCCAGCACAATTAGAGAATCACTAACTTTAGGCTCAGACCTGAATGCAGAATGGAGCCTGTTTTGAAGAAAGGCCTGAGAAGCTGAGTTTTTATTTTATTGTACATCTTACTGTGAGAGAGACAATATATTGTAAGACATGTATTGTCATACTTTTGCTAAAAATAACAATTTCCACTATACGATCACAGTTTAATAAAGAGCAGAACTCCAAATAACTGCTGTGGGCTTCTACGTCTCTGTCTGCGATGTGGACATGTCTATCCTGATTAGGTCTGGTTTCCCTATTTGCAGATGCAGATCCACATACACAACATAGTGAAACTGTCACAAAGGGGACCGTCACATCAGCTTGAGCCTTCCTCAGCCAAGCTGCCACCAGACAACTCTGACTGGCTTTTAGTCGTTGCAGAGAGTTTCACAAAATAACAAAGGGCAGGACAGCCAGCTGGCCTTCTTGTTGTGGGACTATTAAGTAATATTAGCTGGCTTGCTATGTGTTGTGTCATTGGCTCTGTTAGCAGAGTTGTTGATCCGCTAGTAATGTAATTATAACAAATGCACATGTAAAGGTATCAATATTTATGACAGCAGTGTAGAAGTAAATTACTGTGAAACTGTAGGGACACAAATAAAAAAAAAATATGAATGATACAGAATGTTGCATTACATTTCATTGTTACTCAGGTCCTAACTGTACACCAACCTGAGAGTTTCCAGTCTGCAGTGTGGACTCTTCAGTCCAGGAGACATCAGCTCCACTCCTGAATCCTGCAGGTTGTTGTTACTCAGGTCCAGCTCTCTCAGACTACAGGACTGGGAGCTGAGAACTGAGGACAGAGCTTCACAGCTTCTCTCTGACAGCTTACAGTCACTCAGTCTGAAAGGGATTCAATAAAGAGTCGATCCAATAATTAATAGGAAGAAAATAACTGCTCAGAGGGTGATACTTTTTATTTAACTGAACACCAACCTGAGAGTCTCCAGTCTGCAGTGTGGACTCTTCAGTCCAGGAGACATCAGTGCCACTCCTGAATCCTGCAGGATGTTATTACTCAGGTCCAGCTCTCTCAGACTAGAGGACTGGAAGCTGAGAACTGAGGGCAGAGCTTCACATCTTCTCTCTGACAATGTACAGCCACTCAACCTAAAAGATATTCATTAGAAAGGCCATCCAATAATTAATATATGAAGAAAAAAACAGCTTAGAGGTTTATCATTTTCAAATAGCCGAGCACCAACCGGAGAGTTTCCAGTCTGCAGTGTGGACTCTTCAATCCAGAGGACAGATGCTTCACTCCTGAATCCTGCAGGTTGTTGTGACTCAGGTCCAGCTCTCTCAGACTAGAGGACTGGGATCTGAGAACTGAGGACAGAGCTTCACAGCTTCTCTCTGACAAATTACAGTCTTTCAGCCTGAAAAGGAATCAGCAATGCATAAAAACACAGCTACAAAAAACATAAACAAATTATAATTAAAGTTAAACTGCATTTAATCTGAATAGACGCGTGCACGTACAGAGCTTTGTTGGAGGCTTTGACCACTGGCAGCAGCCTCAGAAGAGCCTCCTCTGAAGCAGAGTATTTCTTCAGGTCAAACACGTCCAGATCTTCTTCTGATGACAGTAAGATGAAAACCAGAGCTGACCACTGAGCAGGAGACAGTTTATCTGTGGAGAGACTTGCAGAACTCAGGGACTGTTGGATCTCCTCCACTAGAGAACCATCATTCAGTTCATTAAGACAGTGGAACAGATTGATGCTTCTCTCTGCAGACAGATTCTGACTGATCTTTGTCTTGATGTACTCAACTGTTTCCTGATTGGTCTGTGAGCTACTTCCAGCATAGGTCATCAGACTTTGGAGGTGTCTCTGATTGGTCTGCAGTGAAATACCCAGGAGGAAGCGGAGGAACAAGTCCAGGTGTCCATTTGGACTCTGTAAAGCTTTGTCCACAGCACTTTGATGGAGATGGTTTAATTTAGGTTTGACTCTGAAGATTTTAGGTAGCCGGGATGTTGTTTGTTCTTCTGCCAGCAGGTTGACTCCAGAGTTGGTGAAGGTCAGATGGACATGAAGAGCAGCCAGGAACTCCTGAACACTCAGATGGACAAAGCAGAATACCTTGTCCTGGTACAGTCCACTCTCCTCTTTAAAGATCTGTGTGAACACTCCTGAGTACACTGATGCTGCTCTGATATCGATGCCACACTCTGTCAGGTCTGATTCATAGAAGATCAGGTTGCCTTTCTGCAGCTGCTCAAAAGCCAGTTTTCCCAGAGACTTGATCATCTTCTTTGTCTTTGTATTCCAGTTTGAATCGGTTCCAGATCCTCCATCATACTTGATGTTCTTCAGTTTGGACTGAACCACCAGGAAGTGGATGTACATCTCAGTCAGGGTCTTGGGCAGCTCTCCTCCCTCTCTGATCTCCAACACCTTCTCCAGAACTGTAGCAGTGATCCAGCAGAAGACTGGGATGTGGCACATGATGTGGAGGCTTCGTGATGTCTTGATGTGGGAGATGATTTTGCTGGCCTGCTTCTTGTCTCTGTATCTCTTACTGAAGTACTCCTCCTTCTGTGGGTCAGTGAATCCTCTGACTTCTGTCACCATGTCAACATACTCAGCAGGGATCTGATTGGCTGCTGCAGGTCGTGTGGTTATCCAGAGGCGAGAAGAAGGAAGCAGATTCCCCCTGATGAGGTTTGTCAGCAGCACACCCACTGAGGTGGACTCTGTAACATCAGTCAGGATCTCAGTGTTGAGGAAGTCCAGAGGAAGTCGACACTCATCTAGACCGTCAAAGATGAAGACAACCTGGACCTCTTCAAACCTGCAGATTCCTGCTTCTTTGGTTTCACTAAAGAAGTGATCAACAAGTTCCACCAAGCTGAACTTTCTCTCTTTCAGCACATTCAGCTCTCTGAAGGTGAATGGGAATATGAACTGGATGTCCTGGTTGGCTTTGCCTTCAGCCCAGTCCAGAGTGAACTTCTGTGTTAAGACTGTTTTCCCGATGCCAGCCACTCCCTTTGTCATCACGGTTCTGATTGGTTCATCTCTTCCAGGTGGGGCTTTAAAGATGTCTTCACATCTGATTATTGTTTCTGGTCTGTCTGGTTTCCTGGATGCTGTTTCAATCTGTCTGACCTCATGTTCTTCATTGATCCCTGCAGTCTCTTCATTTGTGATATAGATAGCAGTGTAGATCTTATTCAGAAGGGTTGGGTTTCCTGCTTTAGCAATCCCCTCAAACACACACTGAAATTTCTTCTCCAGGATGGACATGAGTATGGGGCGGCATCCTGCAACACGAGTTTCTGAACAACCTAACAAATAAACAAATTAAATTAAGAGAATCTAAACATATATCTGTATCAGTTTAAAAAATTTGATTTGATGCAGTTTTGTTACAGTTACAATGTTTTACAGCATAGTTGGGAATTATACACTTTACACATTTTTCCTCCATTTCATCTTTCGATCATGATAAATGTGTTAAAATCCTCTTACTGCTCTGCAGACGGTCAGCCAGCTCCTCCTGCTTCATTCTCCTCAGGAAGTGCAGTGTGATCTTCAGAAATGCTTCTCTGCTCTTCCTCCTCTGCTCTTCATCCTCACCCTCCAAAACCTTCTCATCCTCCCTCTGACTCTCTAAGCATTCTGGGTAATCTGGACATAGAGCCTTCTGAATCTTCTTCAGCTCGTTCTTTATAAAAGTGACGATGTTCTCCTCCAGCAGCTGGACCAGAATGATAAAGTCAACATTTAGTTTAAAGAACTCAACATGTGATTCATCTCTCAGTCTGAAGGCCTGCTGGTTTGAAAAGAGCAGCATGGAGACTACTGGGATCTGAATGGTAGTTCATCATTTAATCTGTAGATAATAATGAAAATATTCTTTTAATATGTACACACCATAAATATGGAGTCCAGGTCTGTTTGCTGCTGCAGGTCCGACTGACCACCGAGGCCCTCTGAGCTCTCCTGGTGAACTCTGTAGAGAAAACATCAAGTTTAAGAACATTTAATGATCTGTGCACAGTCCTGATGATGACACAATGACAACTGTGGCTCTTGAGGAGTGGTCTGTGGTTCAGGACTAGGATTGGGTATTGTTTGGGTATCGTCATCAGGGCTGTGGTCTGGCAATTCAAGACTAAGTGCAAAGAGACAATACGGGGATAATGTGGACTCTAACTACCAGGGCTCCAACACCAGGAACATGTGGTCTGGACTACAAACCACAGACTACAAGAGGAAACCTGCAGGGCTCAGGTAACCTGGACCTGATGGCCAAGCTCTTAAGGTGTCTGCAGATCAACTGGAAGATGTCTTTATTCTGCTATTATAACAATGACGTCCTAAACTTACTATATGCTGATAATTATAGTCTTAAACAACTTTTTTAGTTTAAATACAGTATGAAACATATTCAAGTGAATTATTATTCTCAGGAGAGACAGATAATAAAGTTCTATTTCAAATTATTACCTTCCATCAGCAGCTTGTCCATCTTTAAACTCAATAAGACGACCCATAGACCAGTCACTCTTCATGGACAAACAGCTGGGTCCAGGTCCTGGTTCAGGTCTTTGCTGGAGACTAATGAAAAGTAGTTTAAGACTAAGTTTATACTTTAGCTAGTTACACTAATTATTGCCCTGTTTTATTATTATAACAATACTGATATATGAGTCTTATTTAGAGAATTGAGCATCAGGATGAATATTATAAATGGATCTGTCTCAAAGTAGACCATGTTGTGAACATGTAACTTCTCTTAGTGCTGTACTCTGAAGCATTCATAATGATCTTTGACATTTTTTGTTGTAATGAATCAACTCATGTTCCTGAAAAGAGATGGACTTTCAGCCGTGGTAAGAAAGGTGTTTGGCAGTTCAGAGCTGGCTGGTGGTCCTGGTCCTGGTATCACTGAGCATCAGATCAAAACCACATTATGTGGCATCGCCAAACCCTGACTATGAAGCTCTGAGAGAGTCAGGTAATAACAAAGTTCACTTTTAAATTCTTACCTTCCATCAACAGCTTGTCTATCTTTAAAGTCAATAAGACGACCCATAGACCAGTCACTCTTCATGGACACACAGCTGGGTCCAGGTCCTGGTTTCTGCTGATGCATCCTGATACAAACAAAGAACGTGGATGAGTTACTATTCACCAAAATGTAATCTGATGAAAGATGGCGTCTCATCTCAGTAGATAATCAGTGGTTGGCTCTTTGTTGCGTATTCCAGTAAGAAGTTCTTATTAACTAGATATTGAGAGTGAATCCTGATGGAGGAGTGATGTGAGTGCTGAGCTCTAACATGGAGAAGAGTCCATCATCATCTCACCTCTGAGCTTTGGTCTGGCTGTCATGATCCCCCCACAGAGTGGTTTTAGAGGGAGGGGCTCCCTCCTCTCTGTCCTCACACTGACTCATAGCAGAGTCCACACCTGCTGGGAGACATCACCTCTGTTACTATGACAACCTTTTCATCACAGGACACATTAGTCTCTCATTCCTCTCTAACATGTCCCAAATAGTGTAGAAAACAGTGAGTCAGCTCTTTCCATCAGACACCCTGAGCAGGTCCATGAAGGACTCGGAGTCTCTGGGACAGTTGACACATGGACTTTGTAAACAGCTTTCAGTCAAACCAAGTCTGTCTCAGTGTTGGAGACGTCTGTGTTTTAGTTACATTAAATGTACCAAGCTGTCGGACCAGTTCTGACACTCCTTGCATTTTACACTGATGACAGACACACCCTCTCTTACACTTACACACACACACACACACACACACACACACACACACAGGAGTAGGACCAAAGGTTTATTACTTATTGATCAGTATTGCTAAAGATAAATAAATATGTTGATTATTTATTCAATTTGATAAAGTGATCAAGATTTAAATTTTCATAACTTTACTACCTTAATATATTAATTGGGGCCGGAAACCAAATCCCAAATTAGAAAAGCTAATTAAATTAGATTTAGTTTGAATGTTCAAACACACAGCACAGCAACACAATCCCATTTTTATCAAAGAAACAGTTCCATTAAATGTTGCTGTCTGACCAATTCTGACACTCCTTGCATTTTTTACATGCTTTACTGCATTTTTTTACTGATGACACACACACACACGCACACACACACACACACACACACACACACACACACACACACACACACACACACACACACACACACACACAATTATGTAGTGGAGTATGACAAAAGGATTATTACTTATTAATCAGTATTGCTAAAGATAAATAAATGCATTGATTATTTATTCAATTTGATAAAGTTATCAAGATATACATTTTCATAACTTTACTAATATTGATGAAATACCATTGATAATAGCTAATAACTGAACCTGTGCTTCCTAAAAACACAAAGAAATAATCAGCAGGTTGATCAATAAAGAAAAGAATCACTGCAGCATCATATAAAACTGCTCCAAACAGTCAAATGTAGCTTACACCTGAACGCACCACAAAGACAATCTCATCATGTCGGTACTTTTACTGCAGTACACAATGATCTAATGGTCATTCTGTACTGCAGTAAAAGTACAAACAACTCAGTGTCAAAGTACTACTGGGTGCTGGATCAAGTGTCCCACGGCCAAGTGGATCAGAGCGGTCCGACCAGTTTGGAGCCTCCCTGTTTTTCCACTGATGTGAACTCAGATAACGTTGTGCTGTTGTTGTGACCTGAGAACTAGCAACAGTAATACATGCTAATCATTCTCAAACCACTCTCCTTTAACTCAGATGGACACTCATTTGGATCATAGTCTATCGATACAAATCTGAAGAACAACCCAGAAAGAAACTGTTCTTCTGTCCAGTCAAACAGATTGAATCAAAGTGATTCTGTTCATCAAACATTTCCAGACTCCTCTGGTCAGATTCTCACCTGCTGAAGTCTCTTCAGGTCAGTTTCCAGACCCGGTCCTCCTTCATGTGTCCAGGAGACACTGGGAGAGAAGAAGCTGCTCGTTGTCCCTCGTCAGTCCTGAAGTCGATGTGCATTTGATGTGAAGACGCCGTCACAGTTCATAACTTCAGAGTCAGAGAGACGTCAGAACCAGTCCAACCTGTTCCCAGAGCCAGTCCCCCATCAGATGATGGAGGTCTACTATCTGTCCACTAGATGGTGCTAACTGACCATCTAATGAGCTAAAGATCAGCAACTTGTACAGCAGCAGGTATCTCTCCAAGTGGCCTCCGTGTGACATATTACTTTGATACTTTAAGTACATTTAGCTGTTAATATTTACTACCTTAATATATTTTTACACTACTTTTCTAATTGGGGCCAGAAACCAAATCCCAAATTAGAAAAGCTAATTAAATTAGACACACACCAAAACAAACACACACAGACACACACACCAACACACACCAACACAAACACACACAGACACACACACCAACACACACACCAAAACAAACACACACAGACAGACACACACACCAAAACAAACACACACAGACACACACAGACACACACACCAACACAAACACATATGGAACAGAGATTTTGCGATTGATTAGACAGATAAAAACAATTTCTAAAGAAAGATATCTTTCTACATGTCCGACGGCCGATTATCGGGTTGGTGTGTCAGGGCTTTAAGATCCTTTTAGTTTAACATGAAACAGCCTCGAAATCACCATCACCAAACCCACCAGACTCGTGTGTAGAGCTGCATATTTCCACATGGAAGTGAGTGAATGAAGAGTTTATCTCAACCAGACCTGAGTGGTGATTGTTGGAACAGTGGAAATACGAAGCAAGATGGCTTCTCATAGTTTCATTTAGTTTCTTTCCACTTTGTATTTTACAATGATAAAACTACTGATTATTTACATGGAGTCTGGTGGTAAATCCTGAATCATAATGGGAAGGGCAGGGCTGTAAATACTTTGGACATAGAGAGAGAGAGAGAGAGAGAGAGAGAGAGAGAGAGAGAGAGAGAGAGAGAGAGAGAGAGAGAGAGAGAGAGAGGGAGAGGGAGAGAGAGAAAGAGAAAGAGACAGAGAGAGAGAGAGAGAGAGAGAGGGAGAGAGAGAAAGAGACAGAGAGAGAGAGAGAGAGAGAGAGAGAAAGAAAGAGACAGAGAGAGAGAGACTCCTCTGGTTTTCAGGGTGGAGGTCTGTAACTTTGGGACCGTTCCTCTCCAAGAGGAAAAGTTTGCCCGACACAATCTGTGGACTGTTTTAACTTTTCTCCTCCGTCTCGCCAACTTGGTTCCAGACCTGAACCAGGACTTTGCAGCTCTGCACATGCAGCAGATGGTCATTCTGTAACAAGAGTTTTCCCTCCGAGTCCGAGACTCTGGGCTTCAAGTCACCTGGAAGAGACCAAAGGTAAGAACCAGGGTCCAGGTCTGGGTCTGGGGAAGTGGGTGATGTTGGAGGGGCGAGGTGTCTGTGGTGGTGGAGGTGGAAGAGGGTCAGTTTGTTGGCAAAATACTTCAGAGTGACTCTCCGCCCTTATGTAGAAAAAACAACTTAAAATAGTCAATATTTTAATGAGTTTGGTTCAGAGCAAAAAAAACAGATGACAGCAACATTATTTTACTTTGTTGGCAAAATATTTTCAGAGTAACTCTGTTCTGCCCCGATGTCCAAAAACTCTGAAATCTCCCAAAAATCTGGTTTTCATCTGAAAACATCACATTATAGATAGAGAAGAAGAGTTGAATCCCTAAAATGTTTGACCCAAGTGTGTTTTTGTATTTCCAGACTCCTCCCCCCCTCCTACCTGAAGTACCGTCCCCCCTCTCCTACCTGAAGTATTGTCTCCCCTAGTCTTTGTGGGGACCTCTGAGTGTTTTAGTCTTTGTGGGGACCTCAGTGTTTTATTGTTTGTGGGGACCTCTGAGTGTTTTAGTTTTTGTGGGGACCTCTGAGTGTTTTAGTTTTTGTGGGGTCCTCATTGTTTTATTGTTTGTGGAGACCTCTGAGTGTTTTATTGTTTGTGGGGACCTCTGAGTGTTTTATTGTTTGTGGGGACCTCTGTGTTTTAGTTTTTGTGGGTAACTCTGAGTGTTTTAGTTTTTGTGCGGTCCTCATTGTTTTATTGTTTGTGGAGACCTCTGAGTGTTTTAATGTTTGTGGGGACCTCTGAGTGTTTTAGTGTTTGTGGGGACCTCTGTGTTTTAGTTTTTGTGGGTAACTCTGAGTGTTTTAGTTTTTGTGGGTAACTCTGAGTGTTTTAGTTTTTGTGGGTATCTCTGAGTGTTGTAGTCTTTGTGGGGACCTCTGAGTGTTGTAGTCTTTGTGGGGACCTTTGAGTGTTGTGGTCTTTGTGGGTAACTCTGAGTGTTGTAGTCTTTGTGGGGACCTCTGAGTGTTGTAGTCTTTGTGGGGACCTTTGAGTGTTGTAGTCTTTGTGGGGACCTCTGAGTGTTGTAGTCTTTGTGGGGACCTCTGAGTGTTGTAGTCTTTGTGGGGACCTCTGAGTGTTTTAGTCTTTGTGGGGACCTCTGAGTGTTTTAGTCTTTGTGGGGACCTCTGACTCGCCGGCCGAGCTTTCTGCAGAACAGGACGTTGGTCAGTTTGCTGCCTGTAGTTCTCCAGAGAAATGTACATCTTGCAGCTGAAGAACAAGTGGTTACGTTGATTGCAGATAACAATAACTTGTTGCTCCACTTTCTTATCATAACTGTATTTTCACTGTCTGCAGAGGAATCAGCTGTTCTGATGGATTTAACCTAAAAGAAGCTTGAGTCTGAGATGAAGACTGAAGCTAAAAGTTCAGACATAATATTCATAAAATGAACATTAATTAAAGTGTTTTTACTCACAGTTTGTAAGTTCCTTCGCTGTCCCAGCTGATTTCTGCTGATTGGAAACATCTCCAACTTTCCATCAGACAACTGAAGAAGGAAAGTGAACCGACAGCAGCACCTGTCCATCCGTCACCTGGAGGGGGGAGGGGGGGCATGCGTCTCCGGTGTTCCATGTGTTGTGTAACCTCAGCGTCCACCAATGAGGAAGAATCAGAGTGAAGGTAAGTCAAAGCTACTTGTTACCTTAACAAGTACTTTATATTAATATCAAAATGTATTAAAGTATTTATTGTGTAAAACACCCTAAAATATGGAATATTAAACAATTGTCCAGCCAAAAAATCCTCTTTTTTTAGTGACTATGATTTTTTAGTATTTTTTGCGATATACTTTACTATTACTTATCGACATACTATACTATGACTTTTTAATATTTTTTCGACATACTATACTATGTTTTTTTCAACATACTATACTATGACTTTTTCGACATACTATACTATGACTTTTTAGTATTTTTTTGACACACTATACTATGACTTATTTCGACATACTATACTATGACTTTTTAATATTTTTTCGACATACTATACTATGTTTTTTTCAACATACTATACTATGACTTTTTCGACATACTATACTATGACTTTTTAGTATTTTTTTGACACACTATACTATGACTTATTTCGACATACTATACTATGACTTTGTAGTCATTTTTTCGACATACTACACTAAGACTTTTTTCAACATACTATACTATGAGTTTTTCTTATTTTTTCAATATACTATACTATGACTTTTTAGTATTTTTTTTCTACATACTATACTATGACTTTTTAGTATTTTTTGACATACTATGACTTTTTAGTTTTTTGATATACTATAATATGACTTTTAAGTTTTTTTTCCGACATACTATACTATGACTTTTTTGACAGACTATGACTTTTTAGTTTTTTTGACATACTATACTATGTTTTTTTCTACATACTATACTTTGACTTTTTATACTATGACTTATTTCGACATACTATACAATGACTTTTTCGACATACTATACTTTTACTTTTTAGTATTTTTTTTACATACTATAATATGACTTTTTAGTATTTTTTTTCAATATACTATACTATGACTTTTAAGTATTTTTTGACACACTGTACTAGGACTTTTTTTGACACACTATACTATGAATTCTTTTCGACATGCTATACTATGTTTTTTTTGACAAACTATACTAAGTTTTTTCTACATACTATACTATGACTTTTTAGTATTTTTCGACATACTATGACTTTTTAGTTTTTTGATATACTATACTATGACTTTTAAGTTTTTTTTTGACATACTATACTATGACTTTTTTGACATACTATGACTTTTTAGTTTTTTTTGACATACTATACTATGTTTTTTTCTACATACTATACTTTGACTTTTTATACTATGACTTATTTCGACATACTATACTATGACTTTTTCGACATACTATACTTTTACTTTTTAGTATTAAATGATAGGAAAACGGAAGTTGTAGTTTTTGGAGAGCCCGATGTCTCTGGTTTTGACAGTGCTCTTGGTCCAATATTCTCAAACTGTTGCCCATTTGTAAAAAGTCTTGGTGTTTTTATTGACAGTTCTTTTAAACTCGATAAACAGATCAGTTCAGTGGTAAAAACAAGCTTCTTTCAGCTCAGACTTCTTAGGAAGGTCAAGCCTTCCCTGCCCCTTAGCCAATTGGAAACAGTTGTGCATGCTTTGATTACAAATCGCCTGGACTACTGTAACTCACTGTACTCTGGCCTTGATCAATCTTCAGTGCGCCGATTACAGTTAGTTCAAAATGCAGCTGCACGCCTGCTGACAGGAAACAGGCGCAGTGAACACATCACCCCCCCCCGTACGGTCGTCTTTCCACTGGCTGCCTGTTGTTTTTAGAATCCATTTTAAGATCTTATTGTTTGTTTTTAAATCTCTTAACGGGCTGGCACCATCATACTTATCTGATATGCTGATTTTGCACACTCCAGTCAGAGCACTCAGGTCCGCTCACCAGTTGCTTTTAGACTGTCCCAGAACCAGACTGAAAACTAGAGGGGACAGAGCTTTTTCGGTGGCAGGTCCTAAGCTCTGGAACGCTCTCCCTCTCAACATTAGAGCAGCTTCCTCTATTGAGAGTTTTAAATCCCTTTTAAAAACTCATCTTTTTGCTCTGGCTTTTAACACAAGCTGAGCTGTGAGATTTTGTTATTGATTTGAGCTTTTTTTCTGTTGTCTGTTTTTATTGTTTTTGGCATGTTTTGTTTTAGATGGTTTTTCCGGTTATTTATGATGCTTTTATCTTGTGTTGTTGTCTATAATTGTACAGCACTTTGGGGCAGTAGTGACTGTTTGTAAGTGTGCTATAGAAATAAACTTTGACCTTGACCTTGACCTATTTTTTTGACATACTATAATATGACTTTTTAGTATTTTTTGACATACTATACTATGACTTATTTCGACATACTATACTATGACTTATTTCGACATACTATACTATGACTTTGTAGTATTTTTTTTAAAACACGCAATGTCTCCATTGGCAGCCGGCGTCCTTCTCCTCTGGACCGTCTCCTCTGCTGATCAATGCCAAGAAGCAGAGAGAGAAAGAAGATGCAGGAAGTTTAAAAACAGCTCCAGCAACTGAAAAAATTCATAGTATAGTATGTCGATAAACCGTCATAGTATAGTATGTCGAAAAAACTACTTAAAAGTAAAAATGTATTAAAGTATTGTGTAAAACACCCTAAAATATGGAATATTAAACAATTGTCCAGCCAAAAAATCCTCTTTTTTTAGTGACTATGACTTTTTAGTATTTTTTTGCGATATACTATACTATTACTTATTTTCCCCATACTATACTATGACTTTGTAGTATTTTTTTGCGATATACTATACTATTACTTATTTTCGACATACTATACTATGACTTTTTAATATTTTTTCGACATACTATACTATGTTTTTTTCAACATACTATACTATGACTTTTTCAACATACTATACTATGACTTTTTAGTATTTTTTTGACATACTATACTAAGACTTATTTCGACATACTATACTATGACTTTGTAGTATTTTTTTCGACATACTACACTAAGACTTTTTTCGACATACTATACTATGAGTTTTTCTTATTTTTTTCAATATACTATACTATGACTTTGTAGTATTTTTTTGCGATATACTATACTATTACTTATTTTCGACATACTATACTATGACTTTTTAATATTTTTTCGACATACTATACTATGTTTTTTTCAACATACTATACTATGACTTTTTCAACATACTATACTATGACTTTTTAGTATTTTTTTGACATACTATACTAAGACTTATTTCGACATACTATACTATGACTTTGTAGTATTTTTTTCGACATACTACACTAAGACTTTTTTCGACATACTATACTATGAGTTTTTCTTATTTTTTCAATATACTATACTATGACTTTTTAGTATTTTTTTCAATATACTATACTATGACTTTTAAGTATTTACATGCTATACTATGTTTTTTCTACATACTATACTATGACTTTTTAGTATTTTTTCGACATACTATGACTTTTTAGTTTTTTGATATACTATACTATGACTTTTAAGTTTTTTTTTTGACATACTATACTATGACTATTTTTGACATACTATGACTTTTTAATATTTTTTTGACATACTATGACTTTTTTCTGACATTTTAGTTTTTTCCGACGTACTATACTATGACTTTTTAGTTTTTTTGACATACTATACTATGACGTTTTTCAACATACTATACTATGACTTTTTAGTTTTTTTGACATACTATACTATGACGTTTTTCGACATATGACTATGAAATCATGTTTCATCACCTAGAATAACCAATCCCTCTATATGTATATTTATGTATATATTATATAAGCATTTTTTCAATACTCCGCACTTTTGCTGTATAAATTGCCGATTTCTGCTCAAAATAACTTGGGCCTTCATGATTTCATAATAAAAGTCCCATATATTTTAGCAGAAAGTTTAACTTCACACAGCGCAGACTTTTTTTTTTCTACTTGTTGGAATTCATGGTCAATAACCCTCATTTATATAGAATTATACCTAATATCAGAGTTAAAAAGCAGAAATTATGAATTATTTTGACTAATAGTTAAGATCAGAGGAATGAAAGAGCGTTGGAAGGATCCATTTTTATGGTAATTTGGTTAAAAAGAAACTCATATTTCATATATAGACATTTTTTAAAGGAGGACACCAGGAGGGTTAGGTTCCTCTGAGCACATCATCATCGTCAGATTAGACCCCATGACCCCAGGAACTCATATTCCAGATATAGTCACACACACACACACACACACACACACACACACACACACACACACACACACACACACTCAGAGAGACACAGACACACAGACACAGAGACTCAGACACACACACACACACACACACACACACAGAGAGACTCAGACACACACAGAAACACACACATATGTCGTGTGAGTTTATTTTTTTTATATGTATATGATACAGAGTATATATTATAATATATGTATATGATAGAGTATATATTATAGTATATATGTATATGATAGACTATACCGTATATTATAATATATATGCATATGATACAGAGTATATATTATAATGTATATGTATATGATAGAGTATATATTATAGTATATATGTATTTGATACAGAGTATATATTATAGTATATATGTATATGATACAGAGTATATATTATAGTATATATGCATATGATACAGAGTATATATTATAGTATATATGTATTTGATAGAGTATATATTATAGTATATATGTATATGATAGAGTAGATATTATAATATATATGTATATGATACAGAGTATATATTATAGTACATATGTATATGATAGAGTATATATTATAGTATATATGTATATGATAGAGTATATATTATAGTATATATGTACATGATAGAGTATATATTATAGTATATATGTATATGATACAGAGTATATATTATAGTATAATGTATTGAAACAGAGTATATATTATAGTATATATGTACATGATAGAGTATATATTATAGTATATATGTACATGATAGAGTATATATTATAGTATATATGTACATGATAGAGTATATATTATAGTATATATGTACATGATAGAGTATATATTATAGTATATATGTATATGATAGAGTATATATTATAGTATATATGTACATGATAGAGTATATATTATAGTATATATGTATATGATAGAGTATATATTATAGTATATATGTACATGATAGAGTATATATTATAGTATATATGTATATGATAGAGTATATATTATAGTATATATGTACATGATAGAGTATATATTATAGTATATATGTATATGATAGAGTATATATTATAGTATATATGTATATGATAGAGTATATATTATATGTATATGATAGAGTATATATTATAGTATATATGTACATGATAGAGTATATATTATAGTATATATGTATATGATAGAGTATATATTATAGTATATATGTATATGATAGAGTATATATTATAGTATATATGTACATGATAGAGTATATATTATAGTATATATGTATATGATAGAGTATATATTATAGTATATATGTATATGATAGAGTATTATAGTATATATGTACATGATAGAGTATATATTATAGTATATATGTATATGATAGAGTATTATAGTATATATGTATATGATAGAGTATATATTATAGTATATATGTATATGATAGAGTATATATTATAGTATATATGTATATGATAGAGTATATATTATAGTATATATGTATATGATAGAGTATATATTATAGTATATATGTATATGATAGAGTATATATTATAGTATATATGTATATGATAGAGTATTATAGTATATATGTATATGATAGAGTATATATTATAGTATATATGTATATGATAGAGTATATATTATAGTATATATGTATATGATAGAGTATATATTATAGTATATATGTATATGATAGAGTATTATAGTATATATGTACATGATAGAGTATATATTATAGTATATATGTATATGATAGAGTATATATTATAGTATATACGTGGCCTGATTGCAGTAATTAAGAGAGAGCTGACGAGCTCGCGGCAGAACAACATCAACATGATTATTATTAATCTCTAATTAATAGACATTAATAACACAGGCAGAGACTTACCGACACGGCTTCACCTGGAAACAACAAAACACCTTTCCCCAAACGCTCCGCGGTTACCATGGAGATCTAGTGTCCTCTGCTGTGATTGGCTGTTCAGTCCTCTCTCCATGACGTAGTTTATCTCGTTTTTAAAAACGTCCTCATTCATTCCTGATCGAGTAACTTAATAATAACAACAACTTAAGTCTTATATTCGTGTGTGTTCATCAACAGTCAGCCATCTTCCTGGGAAGTTATCAACCAGAGAACGCCCAGCGGGGGGGGAGGGCGGGGGGGGTCCCAGTCTTCTGCTGATTCCGGTTCAGAGACTCTTTCCTGGTGGTTCCTTGTTGGTTTAGTTGGTACATAGTTCCAGAGAAAGGGTGTGTGAGTAGAACATGCAGTAAAGAGAGTTACTTACTGTAATTTCCACAATATAAGGTATTATTACTTTATCACACATTTACATGAGCAGACAGACAGCATCACGTCGTTGCCTGTGGAAGGAGAAAAGTGGGATTTTGTCCCACTCCTGTTTGAAGATCTTCTTCAAGTCATTAAGGTTTCCAGGCTGACGTGCAAGTGCATCTGCTATTTAAACAAGGAGGGCGCGGGACGGGAAATTAACTGCATCGGTCTTAAAATAGCAAAGCCACTTGCGTGGGGCTTTGGTCCGCGCCGGGTGCAGGACAGGGTCCTCAGCAGGAACAGCAGGTGCTTGTTGTTCCTGGGTTGTACAGCGGGGGTGGTTTTAATAAAGCTCAGAGTCTTTAATGGATGAAGGACAGGGTGTGATGCAGGGCTGGAAGAACATGTTCTACAAACACAGGTAGATTTTCTGTTGAGGAGCCTCTTGCAGCTCCAGAAGGTGTGAACCACTGGTTAGAAGCTGACCAACATAACATAACGTGCATGCTGAGTGGTTTCCCCTCATTCTGGAAGGTTCATTGAGAAAGAACCTTTAAAACCGATGAACACGTTGACAGTTTTGCAGTAGGTTGTAGAAAAAAAACAACAGTCCTTTATTTAAAGCAGAGATGCAAGTACAATAGGCTCTTGTTGGAAGGGGGGGAGGCCTCCAACCAGAGTGTGGAAAAAGTAAATGTCATAAATCTTTCTGTTAGTTAAACCTGCAAAGTCTCTTGTGTCACAGGTAAGACACCTGTGTGTGGTATCAGCAGGAACAAATGCACTGGATTGGTTGGAGGGAGAGGCACCAACCAGAGCGTGCTGAGGACGAAGAAATGCAGCAGTAGTCCACAAATACCATGAGGAACACCTGCCAGTTGTGAAAAAGTGAATGTCATGACCCTGTCAAGTCTTTCTAAAAATGAAATAGATCTCTATCTACACAATGTCTTCTGTCATCTAGCTGTCGTTGGTCTTTACGGTCTGTACGTGAGGCTCACACCGTAACGTCGACATAACGTTAGCTCAGCGGCAGGATGCCACCGTCTCTCTGCTGATCACTCATGTCTGTATCCACTCTGGCAGGTTTTAGGCTTTTTTCTGTCGTTTGCAGACAGAATCGACGAGGAGGAACTGTCACGCAATACAAGTCAATGGAGAATGCAGAGTTCTCTTCCCCTCAGGTGGGGGGGGAATAATATGCGCTCTTATGTCTCTATTGCCCAACGGAAAGTAGTTAGTAATCAACACAGCCTCAGCGAGCTCTGAAATACACACTGCTGTGTGAGCTTTGTTGGTGTTGGTGTTATATGGGAGTCTACTGACACACTAGAGTGTTCATGCTGAGGGATTCTGAGTGGTTTCTGGTCCCTTTGAAACCGTAACCACTGCTGCTGTGAGGTCATAAGAAGCCCACACTGGATACTTTTACATGTATGTCAAGCAGCAGAGCTCCTAGTAGTAACGACTTGATGAGATTCTTCAATGATAAAATTATAACTATTAGAAGCTAAATCCACCAAGACCTGCCTTTAAGTGACTTATCTCTAAACTCAGGAACCTCAGAAACAGCTGGAAAACCAGATGTTTGTTTAGACTGCTTTGCTTCACTTGATCTTTATCAATTTCCCACTAACACAGAACGTTGAGGGAACGTTAGTTTTTGGTTCTCTAAAGGTTAGTTCGAACCAAACCAAAAACTAACGTTTAGGGAACGTTCCCTCCGGTTCTAACGTTCCCTGAACGTTAAGAGAACCGACCGACTGTAACGTTCTCCTGCGGTTGCGCCATACCTTCACACAACGTTCCTGTTTGGTTGTTTTTGGTTGTTCTGAGTTGTTGAAGTAGCATAAAGGTTTGCTGTCACTTGGCGGCTGTGGCTCAGCGGTAGAGCGGTTGCCTGCCAATCGGAAGGTTGGTGGTTCAATCCCTGGCCCTGCAGTCCCATGTTGAAGTGTCCCCGAGTTTCCCCCGATGCTGTGTCTTCAGAGTGTGAATGTGTGTGAGTGTGTATGTGATGAGCAGGTGGCACCTTGTACGGCAGCCTCGGCCACAGTGTGTGAATGTGTGTGATGGTGAATGTATCCTGTATGATGTAAAAGCGCTTTGAGTAGTCGTTAAGACTAGAAAAGATATATATGAATACAGCACATAAAAATTCACTCAAAAATGATTTGACTTATAAAATCTCAGTAAGATAAACAGCATAGTATTTATTTTAAGGCTGATATCAATTTAGCTTAAAACAGAACTTTTGTGCTTGACTTCAGTTTTTTACTGTATTAGTGAAAATATTTAAAACAAGAATCTATCAATAGAACGATTTTCACAACTAAGAAAATTCACTTCTTTATTCAGTTTGCAAACCGAACCGTTACCCCCCCCCCCACCAGTAGGGGGGCCTCTGCTCTGAGGAGACCGATTGACGCGTTATGAAGACGACGCTACAGGACGAGCACGCTGCGCAACTTCACACGCTCACGGAAGGAAAGCGTCATACTTTCCAGTGTAATGATGTTGTGGTTGTAATGGGGGGGGGAGCCTTCTGTGTTGATCATAGAAGGGCCCCTAGCTCTTATAGAGGGGCCCCTAGCTCTCATAGAAGGGCCCCTAGCTCTCATAGAAGGGCCCCTGGCTCTCATAGAAGGGCCCCTAGCTCTCCCATCCACACGGCGAGGCCAGAGTTGTGCTTTAGATGGATCACATATATCTCGCCCTTTGTTTGCTGTGACGTGTCTGCTTTGTCGCATTGTGTGTTTAGTGTCATCGTGTTAACATGCTTGCGTTTATGTTACAAATAAGATCCTTTGTTTCTGGTCCTTTTTTAATTAGTTGTAGTGTACAGTTCACAAGTAAAGCCAGTACAATCAAAGTCCTTTTTAGGCAGGTCGATCGGCGGCCATCTTGCAACGCACTTCAGGCAGTTACTGGCGAGCTGAGTGAAGGACACAGCAAGAGATGTAATATTTGAATGCTACACAGCTGCAGTACTGGCTTTACTGATCGTCTAAACGTAACAGCAGAGGTTCATCTTTTGCAATGGCATGTGCAAGAAACCAACCATAAATGAACTGACTAATATTCATATCTACTTTTTTTTTTTAGATGAGTCAACACCACACAGGAAACCAGCCGGTCCCCCAGAGCTGGATGGGTCTAACGCAAGCTCAGCCTGCCACTTCAGCTCGGGACCCAGTTGACGGTAAAATGGCTTTGAAGTTTTCCAATTAAATACAATTGCATGACAAGGAACTTGAGAGAAACTTTAAACAGCAGAACATCATCACACAAAGGGAGGTGGCTCAGCCATGGAGGCGGAAATGAGAGGTAAGAAGATTCACTTAAGTTGTTCACATATAACTATATAATATAACAACAAAACTAACAGATTTGTTTATCCATAGCCATGAGGACATCGTTACCCGCATGGCACAGCGGATGGATGCATTTGAGGAGAAGATGGATGAGCTGCAAGTATTCGACAGGCGTCTCGGTCAACAGGAGAGGAGGAACTAAATGGTCCTTTAGTGGCCGTAGTCCTAAGATTAACACTATATTATTACATAACTGCAATTACATTATAACTGAACTGACTTCTCTTACAAAATGAGATTTTACAAGCTCTCCACTTTTGTATAATTTGTGTTTTTATGTTTTACAGCAACTTTTCCTGACAAGCCTTGGAGAGTCCCAGTTCCAGACCTGGGCTTCCTTTTTTGTGCCAACGTATGCAGCTTCTTCTTCTCTGGTTGCAAGGCGCCATATAAAAAGAAGTAGAAGAAGTGTAACGTGACGGAGCGGTCGGACCCATGGATGTATTAAGAGGACGGTCTGACCCCTGTGGCGGCGAGCTGAGAACTGAATGGGAGACATTAACATGGACGGGAATCAGCTGTTATCCCTCAAAAACATCAGCTCATGGGAAAGAAAGAGAGGTCGATACAGAGCGCCGAGGTTTTAACCAAACATGGACGCACAACATCGCCACAACACTACGCCATTTTCTGAAGGGGAGTTTCTAGTTACTGTTCAGGTTTTTCCCTTCTGGTCCAATGAAAACCACATATCTCCAGATGTGTGTTGATGTTGAATGTTTGTGATAAACTGAAGTATGATGTCATAAGAGTGTCATAAAAAAGAATAAATCTGTAAAATAAGAAGAAACTAAATGTCAAAGTTCAACTCAGTTCAGTTTATTTAAGAAGAAGACAGATCAAATTAATAAAACTAATGATTATACATGGGTTAAAATCACAGAATTAGCCAAAAGATCGCAAACTTCCCACTGAATACAATCAGCTGTTCTCATGTGTCTAATGTGATCCACAGTTAAAGTCTTAATGTCTCGCTGAATTTCCAACTGATTTTCCAGCGGTGTATTTATAATAGGGCTGCACAATTAATCTAATTTTAATCACGATTATGATTTTGGCTTCCCACGATCAAAACTGCGTAATCGAGCGATATTTTAAATGAGTTACTCCGTTCAGAGAATGCTGCGTTTTTTTTTTGCAAAGCTAATCTACGGCTCCGTAAACCACCGTCTGATCAGGAGCCAGTCAGAGTTGTTCCTGCAGCTTAGTTTCTAGATGGAGACAGTCCCAGAGGACGGAGTAACGGGAGGAAAACTCCACAACAGATAGCAGTCGGTTATACGTCGGTCTCAAGGTTTACCAGTTTACCTAAATGCACCATTTGGTGCTAGTTAGTGTCTGTTAGCTCACTGGGCTCTAGGGTGATTGTCGGTGTCTGTTAGCTCACAGGGCTCTAGGGTGCTAGTCGGTGTCTGTTAGCTCACAGGGCTCTAGGGTGCTAGTCGGTGTCTGTTTGCTCACAGGGCTCTAGGGGGCTAGTCTGTGTCTGTTAGCTCACAGGGCTCTAGGGTGCTAGTTAGTGTCTGTTAGCTCACAGGGCTCTAGGGTGCTAGTCGGTGTATGTTTGCTCACAGGGCTCTAGGGGGCTAGTTGGTGTCTGTTAGCTCACAGGGCTCTAGGGTGCTAGTCGGTTTATGTTTGCTCACAGGGCTCTAGGGGGCTAGTTGGTGTCTGTTAGCTCACAGGGCTCTAGGGTGCTAGTTAGTGTCTGTTAGCTCACAGGGCTCTAGGGTGCTAGTCGGTGTATGTTTGCTCACAGGGCTCTAGGGGGCTAGTTGGTGTCTGTTAGCTCACAGGGCTCTAGGGTGCTAGTTAGTGTCTGTTAGCTCACAGGGCTCTAGGGTGCTAGTCGGTGTATGTTTGCTCACAGGGCTCTAGGGGGCTAGTTGGTGTCTGTTAGCTCACAGGGCTCTAGGGTGCTAGTTAGTGTCTGTTAGCTCACAGGGCTCTAGGGTGCTAGTTGGTGTCTGTTAGCTCACAGGGCTCTACACAAGACAACATACGTCAACATAAGAGGAATGTAGCACCATATGGATGCAGTTATAAATAGACTATGTGACTATACTGTTGGTTAAAATCAACAAATAATCGTGATCTCAATATTGATCAAAATAATCGTGATTATCATCTTGGCCATAATCGTGCAGGCCTGACTTATAATACAGAATATTTGATTAAATTAACATATACACACATATCTAGATAGATAGTTTGTTTTTTCTTGAAGCTGCACTTTCACTTTCATCTCTTTGTAGTTTTGCTTATTTAAAGCTAATGTACTTGTTCAGACTATTTCGGCTTCTCTCCAGTGTGAATGCGCTGGTGAGATTTAAGGTTACCACTCTGAGAAAATGTTTTCCCACAGTGTTCACACGAGAACGGCTTCTCTCCGGTGTGAACACGCCGGTGATATTTAAGGCTACTACTCACAGAAAACGTTTTCCCACAGTGTTCACACGAGAACGGTTTCTCTCCGGTGTGAACACGTCGGTGGATTACTAGTTTATCCCTCCTAGTAAAGGTTTTACCACATAGATCACAGCTGTACGGTTTCTCCCCAGTGTGACTGCGTTGATGTAATTTGAAGCTACTCTGTGATGTGAAAGCTGCCCCACATTGATCACAGCTGTGTAGATTCTTTCCAGTGTGAATGCGCTGGTGACATTTAAAGCCACTACTATTAGTAAAGGTTTTGCCACATTGTTCACACCGGTACGGTTTCTCTCCGGTGTGAACATGTTGGTGGATTACTAGGCTATCCCTCC
Organism: Percina caprodes; assembly: GCA_013375575.1. Taxonomy (NCBI): domain Eukaryota; kingdom Metazoa; phylum Chordata; class Actinopteri; order Perciformes; family Percidae; genus Percina; species Percina caprodes. The sequence continues at coordinate 230,949 of JABXJD010000395.1, read as the reverse complement.
TAGTAAAGGTTTTACCACATAGATCACAGCTGTGTAGATTCTTTCCAGTGTGAATGCGTTGATGTAATTTTAGGTTACTCTTTACTGTGAAAGTTGCCCCACATAGATCACAGCTGTGTAGATTCTCTCCAGTGTGTCTGCGCTGGTGACATTTAAAACTACTATTATTAGTAAAGGTTTTGCCACATTGTTCACACCGGTACGGTTTCTCTCTGATGTGAACACGTCGGTGCCTTACTAGGCTACCCATCCTAGAAAAGATTTTACCACATTGATCACATCTGTACGGCTTCTCCCCAGTGTGAATGCGCTGATGTATTATTAGGTTATTCTTATGTGTGAAAGCTGCCCCACATTGATCACAGCTGTGTAGATTCTCTCCAGTGTGAACTCTCTGATGAGTCTTTAAATTTCCAGATGTTGTGAAGGATTTGTCACGATGTTGACAGTGGTGACATTTTGGTCCCTCTCCTCTTCTCTGTTTCTATAGCAACAGACAAACAAAGCGAGAGAGAGAGAGTTAGTGAACAACCATCTTAAACCCTGGACTTGCTCTCACTCTTCATACAATAATTCATGACAAAATGAAGGAAAATATGTGCCAGTTGCAGACATGTTATTATGGAAGCAAATGTAGTGCTCATAACTTTTATAAGTTCAGAAATATTCTAAATTTTTTCAGGGAAGTTTCCCAATTTAACTGATTGGCAATTTAAAAACAAAATCATTTCCACTCTCTTCAGTTCAACCTTGAGTTAGAAATGTTACTGGTGTGTGTGTGGGTGTGTGGGGGGGTGTGTGGGGAGGCGGTGTGTGGTGGCTAGGTTTAGTAATAATGGGTCCAGTTATAAACTAGTCGAACCAAGGTGAAAACAACGGCTCCACAACATTATCAGATCATTTAGAAAGAAAACACTATTTACATATTAAACAAGTTAGACTAAAAGATGACATAAATACAGATGAAAATATTGTGACACTATGCAGCATCTGACAATTTCAGGGTAGTTATTACTGCTGCATGACATCAGGAAAATATGAGATATGCCTTAACGTTGAATATGGAGATAATTATATAACTTGTGATAAACAGATATTAAAATGCAGCCTCCTCAGTTCTGCTGCTTTCAGTCGTTTTCTAAAACATCTGTTGCACTCGTTAAGTTTCATCTGAGCAGATTTCTGTCATTCAAACTCGGAGATGTAGTTAAAACCAATTTGTATTAATTAGTTAGGGATGGCCCAGAAGAGTCCTGAACCATCCCTCAGTTACACTGCTATAGGCCTAGACTGCTGGGGGACTTCCCATGATGCACCAATGATGGAGGTAAGAGCGCCGACACAGAGACAGAGGACGGGGACGTAGGTTAGACACAAAGACAGAGGACGGGGACGGAGGTTAGAGCGCCAACACAGAGACAGAGGACGGGGACGGAGGTTAGACACTGAGACAGAGGACGGAGGTTAGAGCGCCAACACAGAGACAGAGGACGGGGACGGAGGTTAGAACGCCAACACAGAGACAGAGGACGGGGACGGAGGTTAGAACGCCAACACAGAGACAGAGGACGGGGACGGAGGTTAGACACAGAGACAGAGGACGGGGACGGAGGTTAGAGCGCCATCACAGAGACAGAGGACGGGGACGGAGGTTAGAGCGCCAACACAGAGACAGAGGACGGGGACGGAGGTTAGAGCGCCATCACAGAGACAGAGGACGGGGACGGAGGTTAGAGCGCCAACACAGAGACAGAGGACGGGGACGGAGGTTAGAGCGCCAACACAGAGAAGGAGGACGGGGACGGAGGTTAGAGCGCCATCACAGAGACAGAGGACGGGGACGGAGGTTAGAGCGCCAACACAGAGACAGAGGACGGGGACGGAGGTTAGAGCGCCAACACAGAGACAGAGGACGGGGACGGAGGTTAGAGCGCCGACACAGAGACAGAGGACGGGGACGGACCGCTACAGACTACAAGCCCAGTAAGGGGGTGGAGGACGTGGAGAGCTACAGACTGCAGGCCCAGTAGGGGGGTGGAGGACGTGGAGAGCTACAGACTGCAGGCCCAGTAGGGGGGTGGAGGACGTGGACCGCTACAGACTGCAGGCCCAGTAGGGGGGTGGAGGACGTGGAGAGCTACAGACTGCAGGCCCAGTAGGGGGGTGGAGGACGTGGACCGCTACAGACCGCAGGCCCAGTAAGGGGGTGGATGACGTGGACCGCTACAGACCGCAGGCCCAGTAGGGGGGTGGAGGACGTGGACCGCTACAGACCGCAGGCCCAGTAGGGGGGTGGAGAACGTGGACCGCTACAGACCGCAGGCCCAGTAGGGGGGTGGAGAACGTGGACCGCTACAGACCGCAGGCCCAGTAGGGGGGTGGAGGACGTGGACCGCTACAGACCGCAGGCCCAGTAGGGGGGTGGAGGACGTGGACCGCTACAGACCGCAGGCCCAGTAGGGGGGTGGAGGACGTGGAGAGCTACAGACTACAGGACCAGTAGGGGGGTGGAGGACGTGGACCGCTACAGACTACAGGCCCAGTAGGGGGGTGGAGGACGTGGACCGCTACAGACTGCAGGCCCAGTAGGGGGGTGGAGGACGTGGACCGCTACAGACCGCAGGACCAGTAGGGGGGTGGAGGACGTGGACCGCTACAGACCGCAGGCCCAGTAGGGGGGTGGAGGACGTGGACCGCTACAGACTACAGGCCCAGTAGGGGGGTGGAGGACGTTGGTCTGAGAATCCCACTTTTAATAAAGTGTCCCGCGCATGTCTCAACATAATGTCTCAACATAATGTCTCAGCATAATGTCTCAACATAATGTCTCAACATAATGTCTCAGCATAATGTCTCAGCATAATGTCTCAACATAATGTCTCAACATAATGTCTCAGCATAATGTCTCAGCATAATGTCTCAACATAATGTCTCAGCATAATGTCTCAACATAATGTCTCAGCATAATGTCTCAGCATAATGTCTCAACATAATGTCTCAGCATAATGTCTCAGCATAATGTCTCAACATAATGTCTCAGCATAATGTCTCAGCATAATGTCTCTCCTCTGTTTTCATTCCAGTCAGAGTACGCGATGATGACTTTCCATCACTATAATGCTGTAACTCCGAGATCATTCTGGTTACCCAGTGAGTCCAGTAGTCCCCAGTGAGTCCAGTAGTCCCCAGTGAGTCCAGTAGTCCCCAGTGAGTCCAGTAGTCCCCAGTGAGTCCAGTAGTCTCCAGTGAGTCCAGTAGTCCCCAGTGAGTCCAGTGGTCCCCAGTGAGTCCAGTGGTCCCCAGTGAGTCCAGTAGTCCCCAGTGAGTCCCTTTTGCAGTCCTCTCCTTTTCCTACAACTCGTGTATTTTTCTTGTGATGGTGGTCTTGAGGGATCTCAGACCTGCCTCATTGTTGCGATTCTCAGTACTGGAAGTACTCCGGTGATAAGAAAATTAAACTTTGCAGTATTTACAAAGCCTGTGAGCAACAAACTTTTACAATAATAAAGAAATAATAAAAACTGCGTTAACGCGCGATAAAAAAAATTGTCGGCGTTAAGTAATTAAACGCGTTATTAACGCGTTAACGTGCCCAGCCCTAGTTATATTATATTTTTATATTATATTACAGCTCTCTCCATCACACAGCCCGTCGGTGGAGCTCTGAGCCAACAGGACGGGGGGACAGCAGGGTTTCTATCACCAGATGAGGGACAACTCTGGACGGGGAGGACAGCACTGTAAATACCTTTTAATTATCTCAACACTAACAGTCCAACTGAAACACTGGGGGGGGCTCCAGGTCCTGCAGCCGCAGACGGACAAAGTCAGTGGGGGGGGCAGCGTGGAAACATGGCTAGAAAGCTCACATCGCATCTATGCTCTCACATTTCACCATATTTACCTTCATAGGGGACACACAGAGGAAGTGGGAGAAAGCACCCCCCCCCCCTCTGTAATGTAATGCGCGTGCGGGTTAGTTCCTCCAGCAAATGTTCCTGAAACTCGTTTCTCTGCAGCAAATTATTCAATATTCACAGCTTAAATAATATAATAACAACACGCGTTAATATTACCGGTCTATGGTCTGTTCTAGCGGGTCAGACGGAGCACACGGTTGCTCAGCAACGGTGAAGCAACGAGACTTCCGGTTTCCTCCAAGTCAGGTTTTTCAGAGTAAAGTTCCAAATGAAAGAAGGCCGCCGCCTGGAGGCCAGGAGGGGAACAACAGCTCCACATTCCCTTAATGAACCAGTTAGAGGTGGACTGGGACTGAGGACAATTACTCTACAACTGGACTGTACTCCAGGTACTTGTATTTTACTTGAGTATTAAATAATGTACAGCACAAAAAATGTCTATAATGTAAGCATTTCAATCTATGTGTCCGCCAGGCAACATTTCAATAACATCACCACTCAGGTCTGGTTGAAATAAACTCTTAATTCACCCATTTACATGTGGATATAAGTAGTGATTATTTACATGGAGTCTGGTGGAGATATGCTGCTCTATACACGCTAAAAGTAGTGATTATTTACATGGAGTCTGGTGGAGATATGCTGCTCTATACACGCTAAAAGTAGTGATTATTTACATGGAGTCTGGTGGAGATATGCTGCTCTATACACGCTAAAAGTAGTGATTATTTACATGGAGTCTGGTGGAGATATGCTGCTCTATACACGCTAAAAGTAGTGATTATTTACATGGAGTCTGGTGGAGATATGCTGCTCTATACACGCTAAAAGTAGCGATTATTTACATGGAGTCTGGTGGAGATATGCTGCTCTATACACGCTAAAAGTAGTGATTATTTACATGGAGTCTGGTGGAGATATGCTGCTCTATACACGCTAAAAGTAGTGATTATTTACATGGAGTCTGGTGGGTTTGGTGATTGTGGTTTTGTGGCTGTTTCATGTTAACTAAAAGGATCTTACTCTTTAACTAAATGACTAACTAACGACGACAGTGTCAGGCTGCACTGAGTTACATAGTTTTTATTATGGGGGGGGGGGTGTATCAATCTCAGTAAAGAGAGACAACTGATGAATGAAATCATGATATGATCAAATGAACAAATGATGAAACGTATAGATTTTATTAAAAGCATTTAGAAACATTAGACTATATGATGATTGTTTATAGAAACATTTGTTTTCCACATTTTAAATATATTACAATATGATTTAAAATATAAAGGACATAATAGTGACCAATAACAGTTGATTATTTTTGAGATGTGACATATCATGAAGTGTTTTAGTCAAACAGTTCAAATGTTGATAACCAGAGATGAAATCAGATGAATGTTTTTGTGTTTGAGTCTCAGATCTGCTTCACAGTGCAGAGTGTGTGTGATGGTGAACACACTGAACTTTGATTTCAGCAGCTGGTCTTCAGTCAGTGTTTCTGTCCACAGGAGAGACTCTCAGTCCTGCAGAGGACACAGAGACACTGAGGAACCAGGCCAGAACCCAAACCCAGGATAGAGAGGCTGAGTGAATGTGGTGTTGAAGGTGTGGAGGTGGATCAGTGAGTCAGAGGAGACTGTGTAGAAGGACAGAGAGCCAGCAGGAACGTCCACATACACTGCTACTCTGTTAGAGACAGAGCAGGAAGTGAGGACTGTTCTTCTCTTATTGTGCTTGACATAGTAACCATCTTCATCAGAACAGACCAGTCTCCAGGAATTATCATTATATCCAAACACACAGTCTCTACTGTCTCCTCTCCTTCTGATTCCTCTGTAACTCACTGATATATAAACCCCTCCTCTCCTCTCGACCTCCCAGTAACAGCGACCAGTCAGACCATCTCTACACAGCAGCTGATACCAGATGTCAAATCTGTCTGGATGATCAGGATATGACTGATCCTCCTCCACATGTGTCACCTTCCTGTTGTTGTCAGACAGTTTGAGGTCTCTGTGTACTGTGTTTGTGTCCAGTTCCAGTTCACAGACATCTGATGGAGAGAACAAGACACAATACAGCTGCAGGTTATCATCTGATCATTTATTAACAACTTTACTGACAATAACTGAAAGAAAACCCTTCAAACGTTGATTTGATATCCAGCTGTGAGAGATGTTTAACAATCCAGTTCTACCAACATGAAGAGTTCCTGAACATGAGAGTCAACATGTCAACAATGTCCAGCTTCTTGTCCTCGTGTTGACCCGATGAGGACAGCTGATGATCCAAATCTAGAAACATCAACTGAATAAAGTCTCACTAATAAAACTGTCCCATCTTCTTCTACTGCAGCACAAAGCAGCTCTGAACCATCTGCTTTCTAAAACTGCTATTAGCTGATGTTCACTTATAGAAATACCAGTTTATGGATGAAAAATGAGGATTTATGGTATGATTGTGTCTGTGTCGTATATCTGATACCAGGTCTCCCATCAGGGAGGAACTGGAAGATAAATCTACCTCAACTCACTTTATTCACCTTTAAACATCTTTGGGACATTAATTATGTTGTGTTGTGTTCAGGGACTGTGAGTTTTTTCAACTCTTATTTATTAAAAACATCCAGAGAAGAAAACTGAAGGTTACTTGAACACAACTTATGTGTGAATAAAAAATAAAGAACCAAAGTTAGCTTTCTGTTGGCTGGACTGTTGATTCATGTATTTATGTATTTATTAGTTCTGTTGGATCAACGTGTTCAGTTTGTTCTGTTTGTGGATTTTAAATTAATTAATTAAATCCTAACATCTTTCCAGAAAAAGGAAGAAAATATATCTTCGTACTTCAGGCAAGAAAATCTAAAAATCAAATGTAGGAACCTCCACAAATACTGTCAAATAAATATAAATAAAGTATTTTATACAGTTTACTACATTAATACATGGTGTTTCAGTTCATAACAGGTACAATAAGCATTTTTCCCATAATCCTTTGTTTTGAAGGGAAGTGTAATGTATTTCCAGTGGAGTAATCTAAGTTAATTATTCTCTGTATAGCTCCACTCCTAGCCAATCAGATGGCTTTGTTGGGGAGTAGAAAAGAAAGGAGGAAGTCAGAGAGGACATGTAGAGCACGTTGGAGGGAGAAACATGCAGTCAGCAGAGGAGAGAAAAACTAAGTTTAATGTCCAGCTGACTGAGGTCTGGAGACTAATGGACTTTAAACTTTTGTAAAGTATTATTGTTGCAGTTAACAGTCGTGTGCAGCTCTCAGTTTGGTAACTAGTTATCCTGTAGTTTTAAGGTAAGTTCAGGCAGGTTAGCTGTGTTTGTGTGTTCACTAGCTTTGAAGGTGACAACTGTTAACTGTTGACTTGTTTAAGCTAGCGCCGCCGTGAGGGACAGTCAGCTGGAAACGCCAGCCGCAGCTTTCACCGAGGACCGGGAGGAACCAGGACTTCACTGGAGGACCAGGACTTCACTGGAGGACTAGGACTTCACAGGAGGACCAGGACTTCACTGGAGGACCAGGACCAGGGCTGTGGGGTTGCTCGACGTTTCAGTCAGTAAAAAAATGTCCGCAACACTGCTTTAAACTCGGCTTTAAACTTGGCTTTAAACTCGGCTTTAAACTCGGCTTTAAACTCTGCTGGTCTTCTTCAGGCCTAACCCAGCAGGGTGGAAACCTTTCATTAAATATTGGAGTTTAAAGCAGTGTTGCAGACATTACATGTTTTTCCATTTGAAATACCGATATAGCTCATAGTGAGTTAAGTAGTTCCACAGTGGAGGCTCCGCGTTATTGGTTGTTGATTATTTCTTTATAGTTACCTATGCCTATAATAACAACATTCACTGGTAAAGGGAGATTTAGCCAATTCACCATAATAAGTAACCTCATCTCATATTATACTTCCAGCACCAGGAAGGGGTTAAACTAGTGTAACACACAGCTGAGTTCTCTTAGAGCAAACTTAAAACACACTCACACTTCCTCAGACCAGGTCTCAGTCTCTGTGGTCCACCATGGTCCACCCTGCAGGAAGACACAAAGACACAATCCACTTCATACTCCAGGGCTGTGGATAATTGAAGGTTTAACCATCAGATTGTGAAATGAGACGGAGTGAGACTACGTGGACTCTGCAGCTTGTTCAAGTCAAAGTCAGGGCAATGCTGCTGAAGCTGTCACGGTGTGGTTACACTTAAGCCGCCTACACATGATACGCAATTTGCTCTCTGCGCACCGCTAGGTAGGACGCAGAGCAAAGCACAGCGCAGGTAAACGTCATTAAGGGGGGCAAGGAAGCTATTTCCTGTTGCTAGGTAACGACATGCCATTATCTCATTGGTTGCGCGTACCAAAGGTCAGCGGCAACTAGGTAAAGTTTAAGTAATTTGAACTTTGAGTGCAGATCAAAGCGACACCACTGCCCCCACCCCCTCCAGGAAATCAATGGAGCAGGCGGTGCAGAGGGGTTCTGCCCCCCCCATCATGTGTAGGCGGCTTTACTCTGAGACATGACAACAGCATTCTCTATGTCCTGGTGACAGACTGACAGGCCGGAGGTCTGGAGGGGTTTTATTTAGTTTAGTGTGTAAAATGTCTAATTAAATGACATGTAAATAGGTTAGGTTCATCTTTCCAATTTAATTAAATTATTTAATCAAAGAAAAGTAAACTGCCCAAAAAGGTCCCGTTTGGTGTTGTTACTGAATTCCAGCTTCCTGTATCTCTACAAAAGTAGACTAGAAAAATGAGAACTCAGCTGGAATGTATGTAGCATAAAAGTGGTTGATTAAAGTTGATTAAATCTGATTTATTGATCTGAATTTTACTTCAGTATTTTTCATTTGTCCTGCACCTGCCACAAGGTGCGATGTGCACACAATTATTTATTTTTTAATTTGATCCGCTAAACCTGAAAGGTAGGGCCTATCTAGCAGAGGACGGACCCTCCTGATTGGACAGACGAACTGTCTGTCTTTTAACAGGAAGGAGAGGTGAAAAACACTATTTTGAAAACATGAGTATGATGATGTTGTGATTTTCTATTTGCTGCTGTGTTTTGCACTTAAGGGCCACCGTACTTTCCAGAACTCTGACTTTGAATAAATATCTGTATTTGTGTTAACCTATTTTGAAAACAAAACAGACTATAATGATGTCGTGTTTTTTTGTTGAAAACATGAGTATGATGATATTGTGTCTAGTGCGGTTGTGTTTTGCACTTCAGGGCCACCGTACATTCCAGACCTCTGACGTTGAATAAATATCTGTATTTGTGATATAAGATTGAGAACCCCTGTAATACACCTTCACTTAGATCCTCCATTGGACATTAACCAGAGTTTCTCAGTTAGTGACAATAAATAAATAAAATGAAGTCTTGGTCCGTCCATACCTGAGAGTGTCCAGTCTGCAGTCTGGATCCTCCAGTAAAGCAGAAAGCCGCTTCACTCCTGAGTCTCCTGGATGATTGTAGCTCAGGTCCAGCACTCTCAGATGGGAGGGGTTGGAGCTCAGAGCTGAGGCCAGAGAAGTACAGCCTTCCTCTGAGATCATACAGCCTGAGAGACTACACACACACACACACACACACACACACACACATACATTCAGGTACAATGTGGGCCATCTCCCGGGAGCAATACTTAACAATTAATTGTGCTAGAAATGGGCGGGGCTTTACAGTCCAGCTGTACACAACAAGAACTAATGTTGTGTAGCTACTTGAAAATGTCATTATCCAGTAGAGAGAGAGAGAGAGAGAGAGAGAAATAAACCATGTTTGTAATAGTTTTGCAGTTATTACATTCTAAAGCACAAATAAATTGATTGATCGCTCCGTTCTGCTGTTGTTGAAGCTGCCTGTAAAAACCCAGCACAATTAGTGAATCACTAATTTTAGGCTCAGAGCTGAATGCTAAATGTAGCCTAATTTGCATTGCGACACTATACTATTTCATATACTGTATTTTTAAACAGCAGAAAGGCCTTAGAAGTTGAGTTTTTATTTTAATGTACACCTTACTGTGAGAGAGACAAGGTATTGTAAGACAGGTTTTGTCATACTTTTGTTAAAAAAAAACAATATAACATACAATAATAACAATTTCCACTATACAATCACAGTTTAATAAAGAGCAGAACTCCAGATAACTGCTGTGGGCTTCTATGTCTCTGTCTATGATGTGGACATGTCTATCCTGATTCGGTCTGGTTTCCCCATATGAAGATGCAGATCCACATACACAACGTAGTGAGACTGTCACGAAGGGGACCGTCACATCGGCTTGAGCCTTCCTCAGCCGAGCTGCCGCCAGACAACTCTGACTGGCTTTTAGTCGTTGCAGAGAGTTTCACAAAATAACAAAGGGCAGGACAGCCAGCTGGCCTTCTTGTTGTGGGACTATTAAGTAATATTAGAAGGCTTGCTATGTCTTGTGTCATTGGCTCTGTTAGCAGAGTTGTTGACCCGCTAGATTTAGATTTGAAGTAATGTAATCATAACAAATGCACGTGTAGAAGTATCAATATTCATGACAGCAGTGTAGAAATAAATTACTGTGAAACTGTAGGGACCCAAATTGAAAAAATATAGTAATGTTACACAATATGTTGCTTTAAGTTTCATTGTTACTCAGGTCCTAACTGAACACCAACCTGAGGGTTTCCAGTCTGCAGTGTGGACTCTTCAGTCCAGGAGACATCAGCTCCACTCCTGAATTCTGCAGGTCGTTTTTACTCAGGTCCAGGTCTCTCAGACTAGAGGACTGGGAGCTGAGAACTGAGGACAGAGCTTCACAGCTTCTCTCTGACAATGTACAGCCACTCAGTCTGAAAGGGATTCAATAAAATGTCATTCAAATATATAACATAGGAAGAAAATAACCGCTCAGAGGGTGATACTTTTTATTTAACTGAACCAACCTGACAGTTTCTAGTCTGCAGTGTGGACTTTTCAGTCCAGGAGACATCAGCTCCACTCCTGAGTCCTGCAGATCGTTGTTACTCAGGTCCAGCTCTCTCAGACTAGAGGACGGGGAGCTGAGAACGGAGGTAAGAGCTTCACATATTCTCTCTGACAATGTACAGCCACTCAACCTAAAAGAGATTCAATAGAAAGGCCATCCAATAATTAATATATGAAGAAAAAACAATTTAGAAGTTCATCCTATGCAAACAGCTGAGCACCAACCTGAGAGTTTCCAGTCTGCAGTGTGTACTCTTCAATCCAGAGGACAGTTGCTTCACTCCTGAATTCCTTAGGTTGTTGTTACTCAGGTCCAGCTCTCTCAGACTAGAGGACTGGGAGCTGAGAACTGAGGACAGAGTTTCACAGCTTCTCTCTGAAAGGTCACAGCCACTTAGTCTGAAAGGGATTCAATAAAAAGTCAATCATATAATTAACATGAAGAAAATAACCGTTCAGAGGGTGATACTTTTTATTGAACCGAACACCAACCTGAGAGTTTCCAGTCTGCAGTGTGGACTCTTCAGTCCAGGAGACATCAGCTCCACTCCTGAATCCTGCAGGTTGTTGTTACTCAGGTCCAGCTCTCTCAGACTAGAGGACTGGGAGCTGAGAACTGAGGACAGAGCTCCACAGCTTCTCTCTGACAGGTTACAGTCTTTCAGCCTGAAAAGGAATCAGCAATGTATAAGAACACAGCTTCAAGCAAACCAAAACAAATTATAATTAAAGTAAACTGCATTTAATCTGAATAGTTGTGTGTGCACGTACAGAGCTTTGTTGGAGGCTTTGACCACTGGCAGCAGCCTCAGAAGAGCCTCCTCTGAAGCAGAGTATTTCTTCAGGTCAAACACGTCCAGATCTTCTTCTGGTGAAAGTAAGATGAAGACCAGAGCTGACCACTGAGCAGGAGACAGTTTATCTGTGGAGAGACTTCCTGAACTCAGGGAGTGTTGGATCTCCTCCACTAGAGAACCATCATTCAGTTCATTCAGACAGTGGAACAGATTGATGCTTCTCTCTGCAGACAGATTCTCACTGATCTTCTTCTTGATGTACTTGACTGTTTCCTGATTGGTCTTTGAGCTGCTTTCTGACTGTGTCATCAGACCTCGTAGGAGAGTCTGATTGGTCTGCAAAGACAGACCCAGGAGGAACCGGAGGAACAAGTCCAGGTGTCCATTTGGACTCTGTACGGCCTTGTCTACAGCAATCTGATGGAGACGGTTTAGTTTAAGGGTTTCTCTGAAGACTTTAGGCAGCCGGGAGGTTGTTTGTTCTTCTGCCAGCAGGTTGACTCCAGAGTTGGTGAAAGTCAGATGGACATGAAGAGCAGCCAGGAACTCCTGAACACTCAGATGGACGAAGCAGAACACCTTGTCCTGGTACAGTCCACTCTCCTCTTTAAAGATCTGTGTGAACACTCCTGAGTACACTGATGCTGCTCTGATATCGATGCCACACTCTGTCAGGTCTGATTCATAGAAGATCAGGTTGCCTTTCTGCAGCTGCTCATAAGCAAGTTTTCCCAAAGACTCAATCGTCTTCCTGGTCTCTGGACTCCAGTGTTGATCTATCTCAGATTTTCCATGATATTTAATGTTCAGTTTGGACTGAACCACCAGGAAGTGGATGTACATCTCAGTCAGGGTCTTGGGCAGCTCTCCACCCTCTCTGGTCTTCAACACCTCCTCCAGAACTGTAGCAGTGATCCAGCAGAAGACTGGGATGTGGCACATGATGTGGAGGCTTCGTGATGTTTTGATGTGGGAGATGATTTTGCTGGCCTGCATCTTGTCTCTGTATCTCTTAGTGAAATAATCCTCCTTCTGTGGGTCAGTGAATCCTCTGACCTCTGTCACCATGTCAACATACTCAGCAGGGATCTGATTGGCTGCTGCGGGTCGTGTGGTTATCCAGAGGCGAGCAGAGGGAAGCAGATTCCCCCTGATGAGGTTTGTCAGCAGCACACCCACTGAAGTGGACTCTGTAACATCAGTCAGGATCTCAGTGTTGAGGAAGTCCAGAGGAAGTCGACACTCATCCAGACCGTCAAAGATGAAGACAACCTGGACCTCTTCAAACCTGCAGATTCCTGCTTCTTTGGTTTCACTAAAGAAGTAATCAACAAGTTCCACCAAGCTGAACTTTCTCTCTTTCAGCACATTCAGCTCTCTGAAGGTGAATGGGAATGTGAACTGGATGTCCTGGTTGGCTTTGCCTTCAGCCCAGTCCAGAGTGAACTTCTGTGTTAAGACGGTTTTCCCGATGCCAGCCACTCCCTTTGTCATCACGGTTCTGATTGGTTCATCTCTTCCAGGTGGGGCTTTAAAGATGTCTTCACATCTGATTATTGTTTCTGGTCTGTCTGGTTTCCTGGATGCTGTTTCAATCTGTCTGACCTCATGTTCTTCATTGACCCCTGCAGCCCCTCCCTCCATGATGTAGATCTCTGTGAACATCTGATGCAGAACGGTTGGGTTTCCTGCTTTAGCAATACCCTCAAACACACACTGGAACTTTATCTTCTGGTTAGTCTTGAGTTTACGCTGACAAACTTCTGAATGACTTCCTGAATGAACACACAAGAAAATCAATAAGTCAAAGAACATATTTCAACATTCAAATAATAAGTATATATTTTAATGCATATTTTCAGACATTAGTAAATGTCCCATTTTTAAATGTGTTAAAATCCTCTTACTGCTCTGCAGACGGTCAGCCAGCTCCTCCTGCTTCATTCTCCTCAGGAAGTGCAGTGTGATCTTCAGAAATGCTTCTCTGCTCCTCCTCCTCTGCTCTTCATCCTCACCCTCCAAAACCTCCTCATCCTCCCTCTGACTCTCTAAGCATTCTGGGTAATCTGGACATAGAACCTTCTGAAACTTCTTCAGCTCGTTCTTTACAAAAGTGACGATGTTCTCCTCCAGCAGCTGGACCAGAATGATAAAGTCAACATTTAGTTTAAAGAACTCAACATGTGATTCATCTCTCAGTCTGAAGGCCTGCTGGTTTGAAAAGAGCAGCATGGAGACTATTGGGATCTGAGTGGTAGTTCATCATTTAATCTGTAGATAATAATGAAAATATTCTTTTAATATGTACACACCATAAATATGGAGTCCAGGTCTGCTTGCTGCTGCAGGTCAGACTGACCACCGAGGCCCTCTGGGCTCTCCTGGTGAACTCTGTAGAGAAAACATCAAGTTTAAGAACATTTAATGATCTGTGCACAGTCCTGATGATGACACAATGGCAACTGTGTTCAGGAATAGGATTGGGTATCGTTTGGGTATCATCATCAGGGCTGTGGTCTGGTAATTCGAGACTAAGTGCAAAGAGCCAATACGGGAATACTGTGGACTCTTAATTACCAAGATTCCAACACCAGGAACATGTGGTCTGGACTAAGAACCATCACAGACTACAAGAGGAAACCTGCAGTGCTCAGGTAACCTGGACCTGATGGCCAAGCTCTTAAGGTGTCTGCAGATCAACTGGAAGATGTCTTCATAGACATTTTCAACCTCTCACTGCTCCAGTCTGTAGTCCCCCCATGATTCAAGAAGGCCACCAAGGGTGGACTGGCCAGCAGAGGTTTGGGGGATTTCCTGATTGGCCGGTTCATCCCAGGCCGAACCGGCCGTCATATTTCAATTTCCGGTTTCAGAAAGAATATGCATTTATTATGTTATTATAACAATGACGTCCTAAACTCATTACTATATGCAGATAATTCTAGTCTATAACAACTTTACAAGTCTTTAATTTTGTATGTAAATACAGTATGAAACATATTTAAGTGTATTATTATTACTATTGTTATCAGTCAAGTCCAGTCTTGGTGGTGATGAGGAGGAAAAAGATGAAGAGGAGGAGGACAGGCAGGAGGAGTATGGAGCAGGAGGTACCAGCACAGATACAGTGGAAGGTACAAGTCCAGTGTGCAGGGCTGTATAACGTAGCGTTGGCTTGTTCTGGTCTCTCTTTGTAGAGTTATTATTAATATTATTAAAATTACTTCTAAAAAGGTTCTACGTGTGCTCTCCACATGCTCTCATGAAAGGCCGCTCCATCCCAAAGTCCCGGGACAAATTATTGTCCCAGTACATCCCTGAAGACCACCATTGTCCCTGTCCTGTCTGCAATCAGACCAAAGCCCTCTGCCTGGATGACTACCCAGTAGTCTCACATTGTCAGACCTTCCTCCACAGGGCTGCTGAGGAAGGTCTGACTAGTCCACACCCCATTCTGGGATGGGAGAAAAACCTGCTCTGGTTTATTGGCATTTCTTTAACCGAATCACAATTGTCTTTGGTGGTGCTAACCTGTCTGGTGGTCCTGGTCCTGGTATCAATGGCCTCAGATTAAAACCAGATTTAGTCAATTCTAGACCATGAAGCTCTGAGAGAGTCTGGTAATAACAAAGTTCAGTTATAAATTATTACCTTTCATCAACAGCTTGTCCATCTTTAAAGGTAATAGGAAAATCCATAGACCTGTCACTCTTCATGGACACACAGCTGGGTCCAGGTCCTGGTTCAGGTCTTTGCTGCAGACTAATACAAACAAAGGGACGGATACTTTTAACTAGTTACATTAATCAATTTGCCCTGTTTTATTATTATAACATTAGTGATATATAAGTCTTATTTAGAGAATTGAGCGTGAGGATGAATATTATAAATGGATCCGTCTCAGAGTAGACCATGTTGTGAACATGTAACTTCTCTTAGTGCTGCACTCTGAAGCAGAAGCTCACGTCACTTTGACTCAACATGAGTCTGATGACTTTAGACTCAAGTTCACTAAATCAAAACCTTAACAACAATGACTTCATGGTCATCAGATCAAAACCACATTATGTGACATCGCCAAAACCCCGACTATGAAGCTCTGAGAGAGTCAGGTAATAACAAAGTTTAGTTATAAATTCTTACCTTCCACCAGCAGCTTGTCCATCTTTAAAGTCAATAGGACGATCCATAGACCAGTCACTCTTTATGGACACACAGCTGGGTCCAGGTCCAGGTTTCTGCTGCTGCATCCTGATACAAACAAAGACCGTGGATGAGTTCCTATTCACCAAAATGTAATCTGATGAAAGATGGCGTCTCATCTCAGTAGATAATCAGTGGTTGGCTCTTTGTTGCGTATTCCAGTAAGAAGTTCTTATTAACTAGATATTGAGAGTGAATCCTGATGGAGGAGTGATGTGAGTGCTGAGCTCTAACATGGAGAAGAGTCCATCATCATCTCACCTCTGAGCTTTGGTCTGGCTGTCATGGTCCCCCCACAGAGTGGTTTTAGAGGGAGGGGCTCCCTCCTCTCTGTCCTCACACTGACTCATAGCAGAGTCCACACCTGCTGGGAGACATCACCTCTGTTACTGTCGGCCTATAAAAGGATAAAACTCCAATGTGCCATATACGACCATGTTGTGCTGTTTTATTACATTATAAACCAGATTATCTTTCTATAATATAACTATATGAATACAAACTAAGTCAGTTAACATTATTATGTTAACATGATTAGGTGTAGTTATTGGTGTATTATTGTAGATGGTAATATATTCTTGTAATGTGTTTATTTTGGACTCTTTTCTGCATTTCTTTACTTCCTTTTTAAGTATTTGTGCTACAGCAATGGACGACCTTTGTTCTCTGCGGATCAATAAAGTTTTATGTAATCTCATAAAATAAGGATTTAACTCCTTGGACCTCTTCAACTTCTAAAAACTCCTTCAGTTAACTTCTTTGATTATTTTGTGATTCTACTGAACATTTTTCCCGTGATGGTTACAGCTTCTGGAAAGGCCATCGGCAGCTCTTCTTCATTTCTCTTTTTAAAGATGATTTTTTTGGGCATTTTAGTTCAAAGTTCAAACACTTTATTGTCATCGTTCAGCACAACAAGATCACTGTGTGACAGCCTAAGGCTGCACTAAGACTGTAAAATACATTCAATGAATAGAAATTCATCTAGAATCACATATATTATCAAATAACAACGGATAATAATATATAATGAGCTGAAAATGTTAGATGAAAGTTAATTATTGAAATATATAAATGTATATGGTAGTTATATATGAATAAGTTAACATTATATAAGTAGGAGCTCATCATAAGTGGACAAGTTGTGTTACAGCATCAGGATTCCTTATTGCCAGCTGAAGGCTTGAAAGGGAAGGGGGGGGGTGACATGCAGCAAAAGGCTGCGTCAAGGAGTAAATCTCAATATATATGGGGGTGCTCTACCAACCGAGCTAACCGGGCGCCCTGCTTCTCTTCTTCAAATGACAGGGAACACAGAACTAGATGAAGGAATCTGGCTTTTAACAGACTGATGAAGTCATTGGTTACCATGACGATAACCAGCAGGTTGGTCATTCAGCCGACCGCTAACATCTTCACAGCAGAACGTATACTAACGCAGTACTTTGATAGCGTGTATTGGTACTTTTACTGAAGTACACATTAATCATCAGAGACTTCAGAGTCTTTCATGAGTTGTTTTTAATATGAATAATAAGTGAGTGTCAGTAATATTAAATGAGTCATTAACTGTCCTCACGCTAACAGATCACCTTCAGTCCTGTCTCACTTTGTCAGCAGAGCTGCATTTGATTTCTCAAATATTTCATTTGAATCACCTCCATAACTGTTACCATGGTTACCGCCTGGTGTTGGAAAGCTGGTGATCCTAAACACGGTGGCTAACAGCTAACTGTAAGGTTAACTCTAACACCCCCTAACCCCCCATAACCCTAACACCCCTAACCCTAACCCCCCTAACCCTAACCCCCCTAACCCTAACCCCCCCCTAACCCTAACACCCCTAACCTAACCCCCCTAACCCTAACCCCCCCTAACCCTAACTCTGTCCAAACTTAACTCTTCAACCCATTTTCCAGTTTGATGAAACTAACAGATCAGAAATCAGCTGAAAAGTTTTACTTACCAACAGTTTAACCTGGAGGAAACATCTGGGTCACAACACAGGACGGAGTCCAGTACCAGAGAAAGACTTTGACCTTTAATGTCCCTTATCAAGACACCTGATCACCAGCTCCAGGACACACCCACACATACACACACCTATACACACACACACCTACACACACACACACACACACACACACACAGATCCAAAGTGCAACATAATTAGTTTTATGTTTATGTGTTAGCTTTATATCTAAAATACTAACCCTAATTAAGCTTTATGTCCTCTAAGTACCCCCCCCCCCACTGCTCTGGTCTCCTCTCTCCTTAGGAGACCCCCTCTATGTGGACCCCCTCTGCAGCGCATTAGAACCCCTTTAATCCCCCCCCTGCATCCTTTCTTTTCCTTGTTTTGTCCTTTGTTTTCTATTTTATATGGCTTTTTTATTCTATACCATGCTTCTTAGATTTTATCATTTTTTCTTTTTTATTACTTTCTACTTGCAGAGGAGGTCCTTCGTAATATGTGAATATATTTTTATGTTTCTTTTTAAATAAAATTATTTAAAGTTACCTTGGTGGTCCTTTATAACTTTTATTCTCTTGTATCTATATTTTAATAATTTAATAACTTATTTATTTATTGTTAATATTTACCATTGTTTTACACCATGAATTACTTGCCTCCAGATGTTAACATGATAATAAACATGCCTTTGGTGTTATGCATGTTACTAACAGTGTGGTTTGATTCTATGATGTATTTGAAATGATTTATTATTGTTATTTATTATTGTGGCACGTTTAACTTTTAAACAAAGTACTTCCACTAATCTGCAATGGTACTTTTTAACTTTGGAGGTAAGTAATTCAGACAGTATTTTAGACCTTTTCAATGTAATTTTTAATTAATTTGTTGTTAAATAATGATTTTAATATATTTAAACAGAATTTCATTTGTATTGTGGCACCGGGAATTTTATTTGTATAACTCTCTTTCTCTCTCTATATATATATAGATATATCTATATCTATATATACACACACACACACACACACACACACACACACACACACTGTATATAAGTTTTATGCTCCCGTTGTTTCTCCAGTTGTTCTTTTACCTGATTTTAATATTTGACCTTCTTTTAAACAGCTTTCATATAATGGATTCAGTTATTTTAAAGACGTATTTTAAGTGTTTTATTCACATCAGACGTCCCCTTGCGCCCATTCAGGGCGTTGCGTTTTAACCCAAACCTAACACCCCTAACCCTAACCCCTAACCCTAACCCCTAACCCTAACCCCTAACCTAACCCCTAACCTAACCCCTAACCCTAACTCTGTCCAAACTTAACTCTTCAACCCATTTTCCAGTTTGATGAAACTAACAGATCAGAAATCAGCTGAAAAGTTTTACTTACCAACAGTTTAACCTGGAGGAAACATCTGGGTCACAACACAGGACGGAGTCCAGTACCAGAGAAAGACTTTGACCTTTAATGTCCCTTATCAAGACACCTGATCACCAGCTACAGGACACACCTACACACACACACACACACACACACACACACCTATACACACACACACCTACACACACACACACACACACACACACACACACACACACAGACACACAGATCCAAAGTGCAACATTATAATTAGTGAGAGGAAGGTTGAACATTAACACTCTTCATCACAGGCAGGTAAGTTGAACACATGAAGACGGTTGACAGAAACGTAGTATTCCTCCTCAGCCCTTTAAGACAGAGACCAACCCTGGCAGCAAGACCTCAGGGTCCACCTGCCCTGCAGCTCAGCACCAGATCAGACTCGGACTCACTCCTCTTATTGTTAACAGCCCGACCTTAAAGAGTTCTTCAGGTTCTGCAGAACGACAAACTACGTTTCTGGAAAAAAGACACAAAAGAAAAACTACTAAAATATTGTTCTCAAGTAAAAGTACCAATACTTTGATAAAATATTATTTAAATACAAGTAAAAATATCTATATGAAAAATTACTCAAGTAATAAGCAGTTTATTTAATATGTACCTTAAGTAAAAGTTACTTAAGAGTTCACTGCCTACCTCAGTGAACTCCTCCCCCCACACACCACCTCGCGAAACCTCCGCTCCTCCACCTCTACGTACTGCCGGCACCAACCAAGGACTGAACTCTCGACTATGGGAGACAGGGTCTACCAGGCAGTCGCGCCACGGATCTGGACTGCAGTCCCAGAGACCCTAAGGGCCCCACAAACTGTGGAGATTTTTAAGAAGGACCTAAAGACATTCCTATTTAAAAAGGCCTTTTAATAGTCATAGTTTTAGTTTTAGGGTGTTTTATTGTTATTTGTTGATTTTGTTGTGTTCTGGGAACGTTTTTTTAACTCCTTGCTACTGTAGCACTTTGAGATTTCATTTGAAATGTAAAGGGCATTATAAATAAAATTTATTATTATTATTATTATTATTATTATTAGATACATTAAAAAAACTGTAAAACGGGGGGGGGGGGTCTCTCCCATATAGTGAATATAGGACAAGGGGTCATAAATTTACTACTTTACTATTTTATTTTTAATTAACGAAAAATCTATACAAATGAATACACATTTAATAATGCTGATACATTATTATCATTAACAACAGATGTCACACGTGACCTTTAAGACTCTTAGAAAGGTTTAATGTGCAATTTTAGTTCAGACCATCCCATAAAACGTCTTCAAACAGGCGTCTGAAAGTGAAAGTACCAAACATGGTTAGTTCTGAGGGCCACAGCCCAGACTAGCAGCTAGCTTCTACAGCTAATGTCCACAGCCCAGACTAGCAGCTAGCTTCTACAGCTAATGTCCACAGCCCAGACTAGCAGCTAGCTTCTACAGCTAATGTCCACAGCCCAGACTAGCAGCTAGCTTCTACAGCTAATGTCCACAGCCCAGACTAGCAGCTAGCTTCTACACACCTAAGTAGGCCGTATGTGTATGTGAATTAATTTAGCCAGTCTCCTGCATACGCAATTCATTTCCCCAAGGGGCCACATGAGTATCAGGGGCTGTTGTGGAGGAAGTATCAAGGTAGTAAGTATTAAAAGCTAAATGTACAACGTATACGTCGATGTATATGTCACACGGAGGCCACTTGGAGAGATACCTGCTGCTGTACAAGTTGCTGATCTTTAGCTCATTAGATGGTCAGTTAGCACCATCTAGTGGACAGATAGTAGACCTCCATCATCTGATGGGGGACTGGCTCTGGGAACAGGTTGGACTGGTTCTGACGTCTCTCTGACTCTGAAGTTATGAAGATGTCACGGCGTCATCGGATCAAATGCACATCGACACCAGAAATTCATACGTTGTAGAATTATTCTATTAATGTGAAGAAGTAACACAGTTGTAGAAGAAAGACATCCCTTTATACGTATATCCGGTGAGGGGAAATTCACATTGTTCACTCAGTTTGGTACATTTAATACACACTGGACAGTGAGGTATTGGCAGAGGTGGAAAATAAGGAAATAAATTACTTACGTTACTGTATTGAGCAGTTTTGTTGTGTATTTTTGAAGTAGTTTTTAAAATGTACTTGATTTTAAGGTGAAGGATTGTATTTTGTTACTGAGTAAAAACAAGTTTGACTAATGAAAACTGAAAAGGAAGAAAAATAAATAAATAAATAAATCACACCGTCTATAACCACTACACCAGACCTGGGCTTCCTTTTTTGTGCCAACGTATGCAGCTTCTTCTTCTCTGGTTGTAAGGCGCAATTAAAAAGAAGTAGAAGAAGTGTAACGTGACGGAGCGGTCGGACCCATGGATGTATTAAGAGAACGGTCTGACCCCTGTGGCGGCGAGCTGAGAACTGAATGGGAGACATTAACATGGACGGGAATCAGCTGTTATCCCTCAAAAACATCAGCTCATGGGAAAGAAAGAGAGGTCGATACAGAGCGCCGAGGTTTTAACCAAACATGGACGCACAACATCGCCACAACACTACGCCATTTTCTGAAGGGGAGTTTCTAGTTACTGTTCAGGTTTTTCCCTTCTGGTCCAATGAAAACCACGTATCTCCAGATGTGTGTTGATGTTGAATGTTTGTGATAAACTGAAGTATGATGTCATAAGAGTGTCATAAAAAAAGAATAAATCTGTAAAATAAGAAGAAACTAAATGTCAAAGCTCAACTCAGTTCAGTTTATTTAAGAAGACAGATCAAATTAATAAAACTAATGATTATACATGGGTTAAAAATCACAGAATTAGCCAAAAGCTCGCAAACTTCCCCTGAATCCAATCAGCTGTTCTCATGGCACAGGGAACATTTCACCAGTAGAAGGAAAAATGGATTCAATACAATTTCAGCAAATTTTGGACGCTAACTTGATGCCATCTGTGAAAAAGCTGAAGTTAAAGAGAGGATGGCTTCTACAAATGGATAATGATCCTAAACACACCTCAAACTCCACGGTGGATTACATCAAGGGGCGTAAACTGAAGGTTTTGCCATGGCCTTCACAATCTCCTGACCTCAACTTAATGTAAATCTATGGATAGACCTTAAAGGAGCAGAAATCTCAAAGAACTGGAAGACTTCTGGAAGTCAAACAAGAATTAAAGACTCTTGGCTGCTACACTTGCTACTTGGCTGGGGGTACAAGGTATTAACTCTGCAGGGGCCCAAACTTTTGCTGACATAATTTTTTTGTTTTCTGTTATTTTGAAAGTGTAAATGATGAAATAAAATCTAACTTTTTGTGACATATTATACGAATGTCTACTCTGTCATTTGATGCCTTCTGCGCTGGTGAGATTTAAGGTTACTAATGTGAGAAAACGTTTCCCCCTCATTTTTCACACGAGTACGGCTTCTCTCCGGTGTGAACACGTCGGTGAGCTTTAAGGCCATCAATCCGAGAAAATGCTCTACCACATATATCACAGCTGTACGGCTTCTCTCCGGTGTGAACGCTGGTGAGATTTAAGGTTACTGCTCTCAGAAAACGTTTCCCCACAGTGTTCACAGCTGTACGGTTTCTCTCCGGTGTGAACGCGTTGGTGAGATTTAAGGCTATCAATCCGAGAAAATGCTCTACCACATATATCACAGCTGTACGGCTTCTCTCCGGTGTGAACACGCTGGTGAGATTTAAGGTTACTGCTCTCAGAAAATGTTTCCCCACAGTGTTCACAGCTGTATGGCTTCTCTCTGGTGTGAACACGTCGGTGAGATTTAAGGCTATAAATCCGAGAAAATGCTCTAGCACATATATCACAGCTGTACGGCTTCTCTCCAGTGTGAACACGCTGGTGAGATTTAAGGCCACCAATCTGAGTAAATGTTTCCCACAGTGTTCACAGCTGTACGGCTTCTCTCTGGTGTGAACGAGCTGGTGTCTTTTAAAGTCATAACTATGAGTAAACCCTTTACCACATAGATCACAGCTGTACGGCTTCTCTCCAGTGTGTCTGCGCTGATGTTTCATTAGGTTACTCTTCAGTGTGAAAGCTGCCCCACACTGATCACAGCTGTGTAGATTCTCTCCAGTGTGAACTCTCTGATGAATCTTTAAAGTTCCAGATGTTGGGAAGGATTTGTCACAGTGTTGACAGTGGTGACATTTGGTCCCTCTCCTCTTCTCTTCTCTTGTTTCTATAGCAACAGACAGACAGAGAGAGAGAGTTAGTGAGCAACCTTCTTTAACTCTGTTTTGCAGACGATGTAAAAATCTATTTGCCTGTAAAAATCAGTGATGAGGACACACTTCAGCCTTTGCTGAACTGCCTGAGGGATCTGAACATATGGTTGATCAGAATCTTCTCCGTCTCAGTGACAATAAGACTGACATTGTTGTGTTTGGTTGTGCTGAACATTTTAGTGCCTGTGTAGATGCTCTTTAGGTTCCCATATTCGTCCTTTTACCAAGAATCTGGGTGGGAGTGTTGACAGTGCTTTTAAATCTGACAAACAGATTAGTTCTGTTGTTAAAACCACTTTCTTCCAGCTGAGACTTTGGGCTGAGGTCAAGCCTTCCCTGTAGCCCAATCACTCAGAAAGAGTCATATATGCATTATTACGCCTGGATTAGACTACTGTAACTCTGTGTTGATTAGATCAGTTTTGGTGGAGCTGTTCGTTTCATCGTCAACGCGTTTGACGATAAACTCCATCAACACAACAGTATGATGAGTTAAACTGGACGGCCCAATAACCTCTCAAGCATTGGTGTACTACTGAAGACTTGTTGTTAAAATTGTAATGTGTGCAGAAGCCAACGGGGGTTATGTCAGCAGGATTATTTAAAAGGCAACCACAACTATTGCGTGTCTGTCCTGTTTAAGCACGTAGCTCCACAGGCTGGTGATAGCACGTTGCCCACAAGCAAAAACAGCACCTCTGATTCATAGTTTAATAATGTAATAACCATAACAGCTTTTAGCTGCAACCATTGGTAAGTCTCTAGCTAACTAGTTAACGGTTACGGAGGTCCCTTCGGGGTCCTTCTAGCCTCTACAGGTGATTTTCTATTGAGGCTGGAACTTTAATTTTTAATTAATTTTTAAGGGTCGTTGAGCATTAAATCCATACCGTTACATCCAAGATTTATCCACTTTATGTCCATAATTCATCGCGATTTTGCTCATTTATGCCGCTAGCGTCGTCTCCCCTTTGTGTACGGAAGTCATGGATTCCATATATGGGATTCATGCCCATATATGGAAGACAACGTCACCCGAAGTGTATGGAAGGCCAATAGGCCGTATGGAAGGCCAATAGGCCGTATGGAAGGCCAATAGGCCGTATGGAAGGCCAATATGCCGTATGGAAGGCCAATAGGCCGTATGGAAGGCCAATAGGCCGTATGGAAGGCCAATAGGCCGTATGGAAGGCCAATAGGCCGTATGGAAGGCCAATAGGCCGTATGGAAGGCCAATAGGCCGTATGGAAGGCCAATAGGCCGTATGGAAGGCCAATAGGCCGTATGGAAGGCCAATAGACCGTATGGAAGGCCAATAGACCGTATGGAAGGCCAATAGGCTGTATGGAAGGCCAATAGGCTGTATGGAAGGCCAATAGACCGTATGGAAGGCCAATAGACCGTATGGAAGGCCAATAGGCCGTACGGAAGGCCAAAAGGAGAACCGTTTTAGACACACAATTGCTTGTGTAGCATTGCTGTGGGTTTAATATCAATAAATATGACATTATTATGTTGATTACTGGCATAAGTAAATGTCATGAGGACAAAAGCGTCTCGACTTTCTTTGAAAAAATGTATGTATTTTGTCAACTGTATAAGTTATGATGATTTTTTCTTCACAATGTGACTCCCAAGACATATGAGGAGTGTTTTAGAGGTTTTACTGATCTGTGTGTGATATCAATACATATCTGGAAGATTCATGCTCCGTTTTGTTTATTTGTCTTTAAGGTCCTACAACCATTTTGAACATGCAAGTGACATCACTGCAGCCCAAATATTCTAATAACCCAGTTTGTCCTGAAAAAAATGATGTTCATATCTTGACTGTAGACAACAGGGTTGATGTTTTATGTTAAGCTTTTTTTATAAAATAAATCCAGACGGACAATGTACTGTAAAAATGGCCTCGGAGGGTTAAGCTCTCTCTCTCTCTCTCTCTCTCTCTCTCTCTCTCTCTCTCTCTCTCTCTCTCTCTCTCTCTCTCTCTCTCTCTCTCTCTCTCTCTCTCTCTCTCTCTCTCTCTCTCTCTCTCTCTCTCTCTCTCTCTCTCTCTCTCTCTCTCTCTCTCTCTCTCTCTCTCTCTCTCTCCACATGGTAGCAGAACCCTTATTGAAGATAACGAGGCAGTAAGACCATGACAGTTCAGCGAGCTACAGAATAGTTTTAACTTCCGTTCTGGGCTCCACACATCACTTCAACAAGGCTGAAAACGGGAAAGGAACGATAAAGGAAAAGTCTGTTGGCATGACAACGTTTTAGTGCTGGTCCGAAAAATGTATCCCATCTTTGACTCAAACCTGGTCCAACCCGAGCCGTGAGTCTGGTGGTCCATTGCAGCCCTACTACTAGACATGTATGTATATGCATGTGCATATCGCAATGTCGAGAGTCATTTAGATAAAAACCCTAAAAGACATCTGTGAAAGCGTCTGTGTGATTCATTAATATTGAGATTAGATTCCTGGTCTCTTCAGTCTGGAGGAACCTCTTTCCTTCACTCACCTCCTCCTTCTTCCTCTTGCTCCCTCGCTCCTCTGAGTCTCCCGAGGCCTCCCTGACACCTTTCCTCTCCTCCTCCTCCTCCTCCTCCTCCTCCTCCTCCTCCTCCTCCTGGTGTTCCTGCAGGTACTCGGTGATCAGGTCCAGGTCCAGGTGGTCTTGCGGCTCCCATGTGTTCTCCTCACTGGAAAGGTGAGTGCAGACAGAAGAACATCTCCTCACACTTTGTTTTTTAGGAAATCCATTCTCACTCTAGCTGCTAATCTGGATTATTCCTTTTATCTGTTGCCATGTTGGAAGGTTATTTGCGGGTCTGCACCTTAGAGTCAAAATACCAAACCTTCAACTTTGAGAATGCTGAAAATTATGCTGTTGAAGGTGTGTGTGTGTGTGTGTATGTGTGTGTGTGTGTGTGTGTGTGTGTGTGTGTGTGTGTGTATGGACCAAAATCACCAATTATTAATATTCTAGACTCCTACTTACTCTGAGAACCCCTTCCATTTCAGCAGAAACTCTACTCTTCCCTTCACCACTCTGCGGTCCAAAACCTTCTCCACCAAATACTCCTCCTCTTCCTCCTTCACTGCTGCAGGATGCTCCTCCTCCTCTTCTTCCTCCTCCTCCTCTTCCTCCTCTTCCTCCTTCACTGCTGCAGGCTCCTCCTCCTCCTCCTTCACTGCTACAGGCACCACCTCCTCCTCCTCTTCCTCCTTCAATGCTGCATGCTCCTCCTCCTCTTCCTCCTTCACTGCTGCAGGCTCCTCCTCCTCTTCCTCCTTCAATGCTGCATGCTCCTCCTCCTCTTCCTCCTTCACTGCTGCAGGCTCCTCATCCTCTTCCTCCTTCACTGCTGCATGCTCCTCCTCCTCTTCCTCCTTCACTGCTGCAGGCTCCTCCTCCTCTTCCTCCTTCACTGCTGCAGGCTCCTCCTCTTCCTCCTTCTTTCCTGCTCCGGTCGCCATCTTGACGTCTGCCCCGTGGTTTCCAATCGAGTAACCGTGGTAACAACTGATTTTTCTTGATTGGGGTTCACTACCTAACTCTCATAGGCCAAACCCTGGAAAGCAGAATCACGGAGTCAGTGAGTGAGAGAACCGCCGTCCTCGTCTCCAAATCTCTGTCTGTTTATTACAAATTCTCCCAAACACAAAAGCATAAAACAGTCGTCAACAACAACGTTCCCCTCGTGGAAACATGTTTCAGCTCAATTTAACAACCCGAACACCATTTTCTTTACTCCCCATTTTTCAGCGGGCAAAATCTTCCTCACTCAAATTCCCAGAAATAGTCTCGTCCTTAAATAATAAATATCACCCTTACTGCACCGCTTCAATAATAATATATATCTCTTCTTTCTACCTCCACAACTCCTCCATTATACTAATGTCATCATGGAAATCATAAACCCTCTTTGGCTGGAAATAAAGATTCAAACGACTTCAGAGTCAAACATGAGCCATCATACACCTCGGGGTCATAGTTCACCTTATAATACATTCCTTTACTAATACTCTGGAGAACTTTTAGGAGGAACTCCCCTTTAAGAGTTAAACAACATTTTAACATTAACAATCCTGTCAGGATACGTTAAAAACCACAAAATAACTCGTTACCAGGGAATGGAAGCACCAGCACCCAGAACCACACACACAGCCCTATGTTAACTAGCATGTTAGTTAGCAGGAATTAGCCTGTGCCTATGTTAATGTTAACTAGCATGTTAGTTAGCAGGAATTAGCCTGTGCCTATGTTAATGTTAACTAGCATGTTAGTTAGCAGTAATTAGCCTGTGTCTATGTTAATGTTAACTAGCATGTTAGTTAGCAGGAATTAGCCTGTGCCTATGTTAATGTTAACTAGCATGTTAGTTAGCAGTAATTAGCCTGTACCTATGTTAATGTTAACTAGCATGTTAGCAGTAATTAGCCTGTGCCTATGTTAATGTTAACTAGCATGTTAGTTAGCAGTAATTAGCCTGTACCTATGTTAATGTTAACTAGCATGTTAGTTAGCAGTAATTAGCCTGTGTCTATGTTAATGTTAACTAGCATGTTAGTTAGCAGTAATTAGCCTGTGTCTATGTTAATGTTAACTAGCATGTTAGTTAGCAGTAATTAGCCTGTACCTATGTTAATGTTAACTAGCATGTTAGGTAATTAGCCTGTGTCTATGTTAACTAGCATGTTAGTTAGCAGTAATTAGCCTGTGTCTATGTTAATGTTAACTAGCATGTTAGTTAGCAGTAATTAGCCTGTACCTATGTTAATGTTAACTAGCATGTTAGTTAGCAGTAATTAGCCTGTACCTATGTTAATGTTAACTAGCATGTTAGTTAGCAGTAATTAGCCTGTGTCTATGTTAATGTTAACTAGCATGTTAGTTAGCAGGAATTAGCCTGTGTCTATGTTAATGTTAACTAGCATGTTAGTTAGCAGGAATTAGCCTGTGTCTATGTTAATGTTAACTAGCATGTTAGTTAGCAGTAATTAGCCTGTGTCTATGTTAATGTTAACTAGCATGTTAGTTAGCAGTAATTAGCCTGTGCCTATGTTAATGTTAACTAGCATGTTAGTTAGCAGTAATTAGCCTGTGCCTATGTTAATGTTAACTAGCATGTTAGTTAGCAGTAATTAGCCTGTGCCTATGTTAATGTTAACTAGCATGTTAGTTAGCAGTAATTAGCCTGTGCCTATGTTAATGTTAACTAGCATGTTAGTTAGCAGGAATTAGCCTGTGCCTATGTTAATGTTAACTAACATGTTAGTTAGCAGTAAATAGCCTGTGCCTATGTTAATGTTAACTAGCATGTTAGTTAGCAGTAATTAGCCTGTACCTATGTTAATGTTAACTAGCATGTTAGTTAGCAGTAATTAGCCTGTACCTATGTTAATGTTAACTAGCATGTTAGTTAGCAGTAATTAGCCTGTACCTATGTTAATGTTAACTAGCATGTTAGTTAGCAGTAATTAGCCTGTACCTATGTTAATGTTAACTAGCATGTTAGTTAGCAGTAATTAGCCTGTACCTATGTTAATGTTAACTAGCATGTTAGTTAGCAGTAATTAGCCTGTACCTATGTTAATGTTAACTAGCATGTTAGTTAGCAGTAATTAGCCTGTACCTATGTTAATGTTAACTAGCATGTTAGTTAGCAGTAATTAGCCTGTACCTATGTTATCTCCTAACATATACCTACCTCTCCGTCTCTGCTGATGGGGAATGATTGAGATTTCTCTTGCACAGCTACCAGAAGACTTACAGCTTTCAGACAGGTTGCTACGTCACATCTACGTCATCAAGCTCAGTTGGAGGCTGCGCAGTAACGCTCAGCATCACCGGGAAAGAGCTTCTAATAGACTCCACTGGTCTCCATGGAAACAACGGGACCTGTTGGTCCGTTCCTTTACCTGTCTATGGTCCCACCCCGATACA
Source organism: Percina caprodes (assembly GCA_013375575.1). Classification (NCBI taxonomy): domain Eukaryota; kingdom Metazoa; phylum Chordata; class Actinopteri; order Perciformes; family Percidae; genus Percina; species Percina caprodes. The sequence continues at coordinate 201,456 of JABXJD010000395.1, read as the reverse complement.
CACCTGTTAGCTAGCCGCGAGCTCTATTGTTTACGAAACCCGTTTCCCGCGGTTCCAAATGCGGCTCTTTAGCTCGCCTTTCCACATCATAACCTCCATAACTAACCCAGCACAGCTTCAGTCCACCAGACACACGGCAGAAGGAAACCGGCTTTTGGCATTTTTACCGAGGACCGACCTGGAAAGCAGAATTACGGCATCAGTGAGAGAGAAAACAAACCGCCATCCTCGTCTTAAAGAGGAGGAAAGGGTCCGTCACCTGGGCACCGTGGTGTACCGATACCCGCACATTGGTTCCGCTTTCTTTGTTCCCCCGCTACGTTAATATTGCTTACCAATAAAATATGAAATTCGTACTAAACGCTACGCTGGTTATTATTTTATCCCTTAAGGGTGTATCACACATTCAAGCTGAAATAAATGTGGAGATATGCTGCTCTATACACGCTAAAAGTAGTGATTATTTACATGGAGTCTGGTGGAGATATGCTGCTCTATACACGCTAAAAGTAGTGATTATTTACATGGAGTCTGGTGGAGATATGCTGCTCTATACACGCTAAAAGTAGTGATTATTAACATGGAGTCTGGTGGAGATATGCTGCTCTATACACGCTAAAAGTAGTGATTATTTACATGGAGTCTGGTGGAGATATGCTGCTCTATACACGCTAAAAGTAGTGATTATTTACATGGAGTCTGGTGGAGATATGCTGCTCTATACACGCTAAAAGTAGTGATTATTAACATGGAGTCTGGTGGAGATATGCTGCTCTATACACGCTAAAAGTAGTGATTATTTACATGGAGTCTGGTGGAGATATGCTGCTCTGTACACACTAAAAGTAGTGATTATTTACATGGAGTCTGGTGGGTTTGGTGATGGTGATTTCTGTTTCATGTTAAACTAAAAGGATCTTACTCTTTAACTAAAGGTCTATCTCTGTAGGGATCCATCCCATAATGTTGTCAGACTCAATGTCAATTTTCTGCATCCTGGTTTATTTTTCTGGTGTCTTTTCTGCATTAATTTATGGTGCAAATGTCTTCATGTATGTAAAGGAAATATAATAGGTATTTGGAGTAGTCTGCACTGAGTTACATAGTTTTTATTATGGGGGTGTATCAATCTCAGTAAATAGAGACAACTGATGAATGAAATCATGATATGATCAAATGAACAAATGATGAAACGTATAGATTTTATTAAAAGCATTTAGAAACATTAGACTATATGATGATTGTTTATAGAAACATTTGTTTTCCACATTTTAAATATATTACAATATGATTTAAAATATAAAGGACATCATAGTGACCAATAACAGTTGATTATTTTTGAGATGTGACATATCATGAAGTGTTTTAGTCAAACAGTTCAAATGTTGATAACCAGAGATGAAATCAGATGAATGTTTTTGTGTTTGAGTCTCAGATCTGCTTCACAGTGCAGAGTGTGTGTGATGGTGAACACACTGAACTTTGATTTCAGCAGCTGGTCTTCAGTCAGTGTTTCTGTCCACAGGAGAGACTCTCAGTCCTGCAGAGGACACAGAGACACTGAGGAACCAGACCAGACCATAAACCCAGGATAGAGAGGCTGAGTGAATGTGGTGTTGAAGGTGTGGAGGTGGATCAGTGAGTCAGAGGAGACTGTGTAGAAGGACAGAGAGCCAGCAGGAACGTCCACATACACTGCTACTCTGTTAGAGACAGACCAGGAAGTGAGGACTGTTCCTCTGTTATTGTGCCAGACAGAGTAACCATCTTCATCAGAGCAGATCAGTCTCCAGGAATGATCATTACATCCAAACACACAGTCTCTACTGTCTCCTTTCCTTCTGATTCCTCTGTAACTCACTGATATATAAACCCCTCCTCTCCTCTCGACCTCCCAGTAACAGCGACCAGTCAGACCATCTCTACACAGCAGCTGAGACCAGATGTCAAATCTGTCTGGATGATCAGGATATGACTGATCCTCCTCCACATGTGTCACCTTCCTGTTGTTGTCAGACAGTTTGAGTCTTCTGTGTACTGTGTTTGTGTCCAGTTCCAGTTCACAGACATCTGATGGAGAGAACAAGACACAATACAGCTGCAGGTTATCATCTGATCATTTATTAACAACTTTACTGACAATAACTGAAAGAAAACCCTTCAAACGTTGATTTGATATCCAGCTGTGAGTGATGTTTAACAATCCAGTTCTACCAACATGAAGAGTTCCTGAACATGAGAGTCAACATGTCAACAATGTCCAGCTTCTTGTCCTCGTGTTGACCCGATGAGGACAGCTGATGATCCAAATCTAGAAACATCAACTGAATAAAGTCTCACTAATAAAACTGTCCCATCTTAATTATTCTCTGTATAGCTCCACTCCTAGCCAATCAGATGGCTTTGTTGGGGAGTAGAAAAGAAAGGAGGAAGTCAGAGAGGACATGTAGAGCACGTTGGAGGGAGAAACATGCAGTCAGCAGAGGAGAGAAAACTAAGTTTAATGTCCAGCTGACTGAGGTCTGGAGACTAATGGACTTTAAACTTTTGTAAAGTATTATTGTTGCAGTTAACAGTCGTGTGCAGCTCTCAGTTTGGTAACTAGTTATCCTGTAGTTTTAAGGTAAGTTCAGGCAGGTTAGCTGTGTTTGTGTGTTCACTAGCTTTGAAGGTGACAACTGTTAACTGTTGACTTGTTTAAGCTAGCGCCGCCGTGAGGGACAGTCAGCTGGAAACGCCAGCCGCAGCTTTCACCGAGGACCGGGAGGAACCAGGACTTCACTGGAGGACCAGGACTTCACTGGAGGAACCAGGACTTCACTGGAGGACCAGGACTTCACTGGAGGACCAGGACTTCACTGGAGTACCAGGACCAGGACTGTGGCTGTGGGGTTGCTTGATGTTTCAGTCAGTAAAAAAAATGTAATGTCAGCAACACTGCCTTAAACTCTGCTTTAAACTCTGCTTTAAACTCTGCTTTAAACTCAGCTTTAAACTCTGCTGGTCTTCTTCAGGCCTAACCCAGCAGGGGGGAAACCTTTCATTAATTATGGGAGTTTAAAGCAGTGTTGCAGACATTACATGTTTTTCCCTTTTGAAATACCGATATAGCTCATAGTGAGTTAAGTAGTTCCACAGTGGAGGCTCCGCGTTATTGGTTGTTGATTATTTCTTTATAGTTACCTATGCCTATAATAACAACATTCACTGGTAAAGGGAGATTTAGCCAATTCACCATAATAAGTAACCTCATCTCATATTATACTTCCAGCACCAGGAAGGGGTTAAACTAGTGTAACACACAGCTGAGTTCTCTTAGAGCAAACTTAAAACACACTCACACTTCCTCGGACCAGGTCTCAGTCTCTGTGGTCCACCATGGTCCACCCTGCAGGAAGACACAAAGACACAATCCACTTCATACTCCAGGGCTGTGGATAATTGAAGGTTTAACCATCATATTGTGAAATGAGACGGAGTGAGACTACGTGGACTCTGCAGCTTGTTCAAGTCAAAGTCAGGGCAATGCTGCTGAAGCTGTCACGGTGTGGTTACACTTAAGCTGATCTCATTTCTCTATCTTACCCCTACCCCTTACCCCTTCCCCTCGTTTTTGCGCGTTCATGCGGGACCTAGTGAACGGGGGGTGGGGGTAAGACCGAGGGCTGTATACCCCTCAAAACCAAGTGAGGACGCGAGCTGACTTGTAAACAGACGAGCAACAATGGCTGCCGCGTCGACCAGAGAGACACAGAAATGTAAATGTAAGTATTTTAGGCTTAAATAATTGATGTAAAAGTTACGACAGTCTTGTTTTGTGGTCCTGTAGATATGTACTTGCAACAACGTTCTTAATTGAAACTTAAAAAAAAAATCGATAGCTTGCGCTAACGCTAATCGCTAACGCTAATCGCTAACGCTAACGTTGATTTGAACAACAGTCCCGCATTTCTCTGCCTTGAATGGACTGTATACATCACATAGACTGTATATATTAATATTAACGCTCTGTGATACATCGCTACGTGCTTTACATATACCGTCCTGTATCAGACAGGGACCAGGAGGACACAGCAGCTGGTCCACCTTGGGGGTGAAAATGAGCAGATAACATCTGCCTCTGCACCACCAAAGTGAACATAACATAACTAAAACATATTTAAATGCATATGACACTGTTGTCAAAACCCACAATCAACAGAGACGCCATCTTGGAAGTTGGTGATCAATACTGTATGGTGATGTCACCAAGTGGTGTCCCATTTCATAGGGGGGGGGTTTCACCCCTAGCCCTTACCCCTTGGTTTCTAGGGCCAAGGGGTAGGGGTAAGATGGAGAAATGGGATTCAGCCTTAAGCCGCCTCCACATGATACGCAATTTGCTCTCTGAGCACCGCTAGGTAGGACGCAGAGCAAAGCACAGCACAGGTAAACGTCATTAAAGTTGGCAAGGAAGCCATTTCCTGTTGCTAGGTAACAACATGCCCTTATCTCATTGGTTGCGCCTACCAACGGTCAGCAGCAACTAGGTCAAGTTGAAGTAATTTGAACTTTGAGTGCAGATCAAAGTGACACCACTGCCCCCCCCCATAGGAAATCAATGGAGCGGGCGGTGCAGAGGGGTTCTGCCCCCATCATGTGTAGGCGGCTTTACTCTGAGACATGACAACAGCATTCTCTATGCCCTGGTGACAGACTGACAGGCTGGAGGTCTGGAGGGGTTTTATTTAGTTTGGTGTGTAAAATGTCTAATTAAATGACATGTAAATAGGTTAGGTTTATCTTTCATATTTAATTAAATTATTTAGTCAAAGAAAAGTAAACTGCCCAAAAAGATCCCGTTTGGTATTGTTACTGAATTCCAGCTTCCTGTATCTCTACAAAAGTTGACTATGAAAAATGAGAACTCAGCTGGAATGTATGTAGCATAAAAGTGGTTGATTAAAGTTGATTAAATCTGATTTTTACTTCAGTATTTTTCATTTGTCCTGCACCTGCCACAAGGTGGATGTGCACACAATTATTATTATTCTTTTTTTTAATTTGATACGCTAAAATGGTCAGAGGCATTGGTTAAATCTGGTGTGTTCCTGTGAGAGAAAGAAAAGAGTTTGATTTGATTTTGATTTGTTATTTCTTGTGTTTTATTGTCTTTATCTGTTTTTATTTTTTAACTGTTTAACAGCACTTTGAATTGCTGAAATGTGCTACACAAATAAAGCTGCCTCGCCTTGTCAAACGCCAATTGAATCTCTACTGAACACAACAGAAAATAGGAAAACACTTAAACACCTATTCTGAAAACATGAATGTAATGACGTTGTGTTCTTTGATTTTCTGTTTTGTTTTTCTAATTGCTGTTGTGATTTGCACTTCAGGGCAAATACACATTCACCTACATCCTCAATTAACCAGAGTTTCTCAGTTAGTGACAACAAATAAATAAAATGAAGTCTTGGTCCGTCCATACCTGAGAGTGTCCAGTCTGCAGTCTGGATCCTCCAGTAAAGCAGAAAGCCGCTTCACTCCTGAGTCTCCTGGATGATTGTAGCTCAGGTCCAGCACTCTCAGATGGGAGGGGTTGGAGCTCAGAGCTGAGGCCAGAGAAGTACAGCCTTCCTCTGAGATCATACAGCCTGAGAGACTACGCACGCACGCACGCACGCACGCACGCACGCACACGCACACACACACACACACACGCACACACACACGCACGCACACACACACACACACACACACACACACACACACACACACACACACACACACACACACACACACACACACAGTTGGTCATGACAATTCAGGTACGACTTGGGCCATCTCCCGGGAGCAATACTTAACAATTATTTTGAGTGCTAGAAATGGGCGGGGCTTTTTTTTTTTTTTTAATACAACAAGAAATAATGTTGTGTAGCACCTGAAAATTTCATTATCCATTAAAAAGAGAGAAAGATAGAAAGAGAAAGAGAGAGAGAAATAAACCATGTTTGTAATTGTTTTGCAGTTATTAACTAAAGCACAAATAAATTGATTGATCGCTCCGTTCTGCTGTTGTTGAAGCTGCCTGTAAAAACTCAGCACAATTAGTGAATCACTAATTTTAGGCTCAGAGCTGAATGCTAAATGTAGCTATGTTGTAGTGCGACACAATACTATTTCATATACTGTATTTTTATACAGCAGAAAAGCCTTAGAAGTTGAGTTTTTATTTTATTTGATTGTACATCTTACTGTGAGAGAGACAAGGTATTGTAAGACATTTATTGTCATACTTTTGTAAAAAATAACAATTTCCACTATACGATCACATTTTAATAAAGAGCAGAACTCCAGATAACTGCTGTGGGCTTCTATGTCTCTGTCTGTGATGTGGACATGTCTATCCTGATTAGGTCTGGTTTCCCTATTTGCAGATGCAGATCCACATACACAATGTAGTGAGACTGTCACTGGGCACAAAAAAAACAAAATATGAACGATACGGAATGTTGCTCTAAATTTAAAGTTACTCAGGTACTAACTGAACACCAACCTGAGAGTTTCCAGTCTGCAGTGTGGACTCTTCAGTCCAGGAGACACCAGCTCCAATCCTGAATCATGCAGGTTGTTGTTACTCAGGTCCAGCTCTCTCAGGATAGAGGACTGGGAGCTGAGAACTGAGGACAGAGCTTCACAGCTTCTCTCTGAAAGGTCACAGCCACTCAGTCTGAAAGGGATTCAATAAAAGGTCAATCCAATAATTAACAGTAAGTAAATAACCACTCAGAAGGTGATACTTTGTATTTAACTGAACACCAACCTGAGAGTCTCCAGTCCGCATAGTGGACGTTTTAGACCAGTAGACATCAGCTCCACTCCTGAATCCTGCAGGTCATTGTTACTCAGGTACAGCTCTCTCAGACTAGAGGACTCGGAGCTCAGAACTGAGGACAGAGCTTCACAGCTTCTCTCTGACAATTTACAGCCATTCAACCTGAAAGGGATTCAATAAAAAGTCAATCCAATAATTAACAGGAAGAAAATAACTGCTCAGAGGGTGATGCTTTTTATTTAACTGAACACCAACCTGAGAGTCTCCAGTCTGCAGTGTGGACTCTTCAGTCCAGGAGACACCAGCTCCACTCCTGAATCCTTCAGGATGCTGTTACTCAGGTCCAGTTCTCTCAGACTAGAGGACTGGGAGCTGAGAACTGAGGACAGAGCTTCACATATTCTCTCTGACAATGTACAGCCACTCAACCTAAAAGAGATTTGATAGAAAGGTCATCCAATAATTAATATATGAAGAAATTCAAAACGTAGAGCAGTGTTTTCAACACAGATTATTTTGTGGCGGTGAGCCACACAATTAATGCTACAGCCCCGCTGTAGCTTCTCTCCGTCCATCGGCCGCTGGCAAATGCAGTGGAACATCCCGCCAAAATCAACGTAAATGTCCTGCTGGACTACGTGGAAGATCCTTCCTATCAACACTCTGTCTTTGGCTGGTCCCATCTGGATCAGCGGGGACCGGTGCAGCACCGAGGCAAAGCTGTGTTCCTGCCCGGGGGAAGAGACGCTGCCGCCGGAGCTCAGATTATATGAATACAATGTTGTCAGTGTGTTATTGTTGGAGTCCCAATCCTACTCTTACCAAACAAGCATTGCGCCTGCTTTAGAAAGTTAAATAGTCGCAAGCTTGCGGTAAAATGCAGTTGGGTTGTTGAGGTCAAAACACTATGTAGAAGCTGTGAATCAAATAAACTTATTATAGATAATGTTATGTCATTTTTGTACTCTTAGGCTGAATGTTTGCTGCTTTAATCCAGGTGAGTATTGAAAAGTATTTTCTGTGACTGAAAAGGCACGTGTTGAGGATGAGGACCAGCCAGTCTGAAACAGAGCTGAACAGTCCGACCAATGTAATTAGTTATGTTATTAATTTGTTTACAATTTTTCAGCCTCCAACCAATGCTGCTCAAGGAGAAAGACAGGGTCAGGGAGAGAAAGATATTGATTTGTTAGGCATTGAAGAAAGAGTAGGGGAGGAGGACATTATCCAACAGCCTGTCCTCCTCATTTTTTGATACGTAATTGTTATGAAAATAAGTACCCCCGCCCCTAAGTTCAGACACCACAAGCCACATATTGCTTTGTAATATGTGGGAAACACTGTTGAGGTTCATTTCATCATTTACAAACAGCTGAACACTAACCTGAGAGTTTCCAGTCTGCAGTGTGGACTCTTCAGTCCAGAGGACAGTTGCATCACTCCTGAATCCTGCAGGTTGTTGTTACTTAGGTCCAGCTCTCTCAGACTAGAGGACTGGGAGCTGAGAACTGAGGACAGATCTTCACAGCTTCTCTCTGACAATGTACAGCCACTCAGCCTGAAAAGGAATCAGCAATATATAAGAACACAGCTTCAAGCAAAAAAAACAAACTATAATTAAAGCAAAACTGCATTCAATCTGAACAGTCGTGTGTGCACGTACAGAGCTTTGTTGGAGGCTTTGACCACTGGCAGAAGCCTCAGAAGAGCCTCTTCTGAACCAGAGTATTTCTTCAGGTCAAACACGTCCAGATCTTTTTTTGATGACAGTAAGATGAAGACCAGAGCTGACCACTGAGCAGGAGACAGTTTATCTGTGGAGAGACTTCCTGAACTCAGGGACTGTTGGATCTCATCCACTAGAGAACCATCATTCAGTTCATTCAGACAGTGGAACAGATTGATGCTTCTCTCTGCAGACAGATTCTCACTGATCTTTGTCTTGATGTACTCAACTGTTTCCTGATTGGTCTGTGAGCTACTTCCAGCATAGGTCATCAGACCTTGTAGGTGTCCCTGATTGGTCTCCAGTGAAATACCCAGGAGGAAGCGGAGGAACAAGTCCAGGTGTCCATTTGGACTCTGTAAAGCTTTGTCCATAGCACTCTTATGGAGATTGTTTAATTTAGGTTTGACTCTGAAGACTTTAGGCAGCCGGGAGGTTGTTTGTTCTTCTGCCAGCAGGTTGACTCCAGAGTTGGTGAAAGTCAGATGGACATGAAGAGCAGCCAGAAACTCCTGAACACTCAGATGGACGAAGCAGAACACCTTGTCCTGGTACAGTCCACTCTCCTCTTTAAAGATCTGTGTGAACACTCCTGAGTACACTGATGCTGCTCTGATATCGATGCCACACTCTGTCAGGTCTGATTCATAGAAGATCAGGTTGCCTTTCTGCAGCTGCTTAAAAGCCAGTTTTCCCAGAGACTTGATCATCTTCCTGGTCTCTGGACTCCAGTGTTGATCTATCTCAGATTTCCCATGATATTTAACGTTCAGTTTTGACTGAACCACCAGGAAGTGGATGTACATCTCAGTCAGGGTCTTGGGCAGCTGTCCTCCCCCTCTGGTCTCCAACACCTTCTCCAGAACTGTAGCAGTGATCCAGCAGAAGACTGGGATGTGGCACATGATGTGGAGGCTTCGTGATGTCTTGATGTGGGAGATGATTTTGCTGGCCTGCTTCTTGTCTCTGTATCTCTTACTGAAATAATCCTCCTTCTGTGGGTCAGTGAATCCTCTGACCTCTGTCACCATGTCAACATACTCAGCAGGGATCTGATTGGCTGCTGCAGGTCGTGTGGTTATCCAGAGGTGAGCAGAGGGAAGCAGATTCCCCCTGATGAGGTTTGTCAGCAGCACACCCACTGAGGTGGACTCTGTAACATCAGTCAGGATCTCAGTCTTGAGGAAGTCCAGAGGAAGTCGACACTCATCCAGACCGTCAAAGATGAAGACAACCTGGACCTCTTCAAACCTGCTGATTCCTGCTTCTTTGGTTTCACTAAAGAAGTGATCAACAAGTTCCACCAAGGTGAACTTTCTCTCTTTCAGCACATTCAGCTCTCTGAAGGTGAATGGGAATAGGAACTGGATGTCCTGGTTGGCTTTGCCTTCAGCCCAGTCCAGAGTGAACTTCTGTGTTAAGACTGTTTTCCCGATGCCAGCCACTCCCGTTGTCATCACGGTTCTGATTGGTTCATCTCTTCCAGGTGGGGCTTTAAAGATGTCTTCACATCTGATTATTGTTTCTGGTCTGTCTGGTTTCCTGGATGCTGTTTCAATCTGTCTGACCTCATGTTCTTCATTGACCCCTGCAGCCCCTCCCTCCATGATGTAGATCTCTGTGAACATCTGATACAGAACGGTTGGGTTTCCTGCTTTAGCAATCCCCTCAAACACACACTGGAACTTTATCTTCTGGTTAGTCTTGAGTTTAAGCTGACAAACTCCAGAATGACTTCCTGAACAAACAACACAACAAGAAAAATCAATAAGTCAAAGAATAAATTTCAACATTCAATAATAAGTATATATTTTAATGCATCTTTTCAGACATTAGTAAATGTCCCATTTTTAAATGTGTTAAAATCCTCTTACTGCTCTGCAGACGGTCAGCCAGCTCCTCCTGCTTCATTCTCCTCAGGAAGTGCAGTGTGATCTTCAGAAATGCTTCTCTGCTCCTCCTCCTCTGCTCTTCATCCTCACCCTCCAAAACCTCCTCATCCTCCCTCTGACTCTCTAAGCATTCTGGGTAATCTGGACATAGAACCTTCTGAAACTTCTTCAGCTCGTTCTTTACAAAAGTGACGATGTTCTCCTCCAGCAGCTGGACCAGAATGATAAAGTCAACATTTAGTTTAAAGAACTCAACATGTGATTCATCTCTCAGTCTGAAGGCCTGCTGGTTTGAAAAGAGGAGCATGGAGACTATTGGGATCTGAATGGTAGTTCATCATTTAATCTGTAGATAATAATGAAAATATTCTTTTAATATGTACACACCATAAATATGGAGTCCAGGTCTGTTTGCTGCTGCAGGTCAGACTGACCACCGAGGCCCTCTGAGCTCTCCTGGTGAACTCTGTAGAGAAAACATCAAGTTTAAGAACATTTAAGGATTATTTTCAGGACTATAGTTTAGACACATATATGGACGAGGTCTTGGGTTAAATCACCAAATGCATCAATGACATCGTATCGAGGATTACTGTACGGACATTCCCAAATCAGAAGAAGAATCTTTTTTAACAGGGACAGCAATGCCACAATATGAGCCACTAGATGGCAGAATGGTACTACGCAACGACAGTTTCTCAGAGTTTTTAAAGAGGTGCAGTTGAACACACCATTAGTTTGAGGATTTGTTTGGAGCCAACATGCTTTACCTTCATTGTTTGTTTCAAGCTAGCGAGCTACACGCTGAAAATGGCAAGTTTTCAAAGGATTAAGATGGTTCAACAAGGAAGGCCTTCATGTTTCTTTTGGGGAATGATTGGAAAGATATAAAGAATATGTTTACGGAATTTCCTCTCTAACTGGGACGTTTTGGGACCGATTGGTGGGATTGCTGTGGACAAAGTACACACAGAGAAACACTGGTACTTTAACCACGTACCAGCTAATTTAAATAGCTCATGTTACTGTATTGTGTGAACAGTTAACCTAATATAATAGTAGACAATATCTTTTGCAGGGTGCAAATATTCTAGCAAACAAGTTCCTTCCTGGGATTATTTAGCAGAGTCATCGTCGCTGCGTCTGGAGTTCAACGCCGCCCAAGACCGTTGTGATTGGTTAAAAGAAAAGCCAACAACTCACCCTCCTATCCCAGCATACATATGTGGTGTAGCCAGACCTTACTCCACAGCGCTGTGGACATAGGTCTGGCAATTTGAGACTAAGTGCAAAGAGACAATACGGGGATAATGTGGACTCTAACTACCAGGGCTCCAACACCAGGAACATGTGGTCTGGACTAAGAACCATCACAGACTACAAGAGGAAACCTGCAGTGCTCAGGTAACCTGGACCTGGAGAGGAAACTAGGGCTGCATGATTATGGCCAAAATGACAATCACGATTATTTTTGATCATAATTGTGATCACGATTATTATCACGATTATTGGATTTTGACCAAAACATATTTTATAGTCACATAGGCTATTTATAACTGCTTTCACATCCATATTATGCTGCATTCCTCTTATGTTGAAGTTGTATAGACATACAGCTGCAACACATGTAAATAAAAATTAGCTATCTGAAATAAATAGCCTGGGATATTTATTTTAATGTATCTAGTGAGAGAGAGGCGGTGCGATGGACGCTACTCACAGAGAGACGGCTGATTCATTATGAATGGGGGAGGGAGTGCTACTCACAGAGAGACGGCTGAGTCATTATGAATGGGGGAGTGCTACTCACAGAGAGACGGCTGAGTCATTATGAATGGGGGAGTGCTACTCACAGAGAGACGGCTGATTCATTATGAATGGGGGGGGGAGTGCTACTCACAGAGAGACGGCTGATTCATTATGAATGGGGGAGGGAGTGCTACTCACAGAGAGACGGCTGAGTCATTATGAATGGGGGAGTGCTACTCACAGAGAGACGGCTGATTCATTATGAATGGGGGGTCAGCACGGGTCGAACGGCGGATACACACGTCGTGTGTATGAAATGTCTGTATCGTCACTGCGCTGCATTTTTATGAACTATGATATTCTGGCCATGGGTCACATCTCTCGCCCAGGTCCAGCAGGCTCCGTCTCACACACTCTTCGAACTGAAGTTAGCTGCATTCAATAACTTCTTCTGTGTTTTTCGCCGTGGCGACCGCGATAGCAGATAGTTTACCAGCGGAAACACTGGTTTGCCTCTCATGCTTAACAATATACAGCTGTTTTAGTTACAATTAAAACTGTAGACAAATATTAGAAGTGTGGACCGGCGCCGCTGTGTGGCGGGGCTGCACGGAGAGTAAGAGGAGAGAGAGTAGAGGAGAGAGAGTAAGAGGAGAGAGAGTAAGAGGAGAGAGAGTAGAGGAGAGAGAGTAGTGGAGAGAGAGTAAGAGGAGAGAGAGTAAGAGGAGAGAGAGTAGAGGAGAGAGAGTAAGAGGAGAGAGAGTAAGAGGAGAGAGGAGAGAGAGTAGAGAGAGAGAGAGAGGAGAGAGAGTAGAGGAGAGAGAGTAGAGGAGAGAGAGTAAGAGGAGAGAGAGTAGTGGAGAGAGAGTAGAGGAGAGAGAGTAAGAGGAGAGAGTAGTGGAGAGAGAGTAGAGGAGAGAGAGGAAGAGGAGAGAGAGTAGAGGAGAGAGAGTAAGAGGAGAGAGAGTAGAGGAGAGAGAGTAAGAGGAGAGAGAGTAAGAGGAGAGAGAGTAAGAGGAGAGAGAGTAAGAGAGAGAGAGTAGAGAGAGAGTAGTGGAGAGAGAGTAAGAGGAGAGAGAGTAAGAGGAGAGAGTAGAGGAGAGAGAGTAAGAGGAGAGAGAGTAGAGGAGAGAGAGTAAGAGGAGAGAGAGTAAGAGGAGAGAGAGTAGAGGAGAGAGAGTAGAGGAGAGAGAGTAGAGGAGAGAGAGTAAGAGGAGAGAGAGTAGTGGAGAGAGAGTAAGAGGAGAGAGAGTAGAGGAGAGAGAGTAAGAGGAGAGAGAGTAAGAGGAGAGAGAGTAGAGGAGAGAGAGTAAGAGGAGAGAGAGTAGAGGAGAGAGAGTAAGAGGAGAGAGAGTAAGAGGAGAGAGAGTAAGAGGAGAGAGTAAGAGGAGAGAGAGTAGAGGAGAGAGAGAGGAGAGAGAGTAGAGGAGAGAGTAAGAGGAGAGAGAGTAGTGGAGAGAGAGTAAGAGGAGAGAGAGTAGAGGAGAGAGAGTAAGAGGAGAGAGAGTAGTGGAGAGAGAGTAGAGGAGAGAGAGTAGAGGAGAGAGAGTAGAGGAGAGAGAGTAAGAGGAGAGAGAGTAGAGGAGAGAGTAAGAGGAGAGAGAGTAGTGGAGAGAGAGTAAGAGGAGAGAGAGTAGTGGAGAGAGAGTAGAGAGAGAGTAGAGGAGAGAGAGTAAGAGGAGAGAGAGTAGTGGAGAGAGAGTAGAGGAGAGAGAGTAAGAGGAGAGAGAGTAAGAGGAGAGAGAGTAAGAGGAGAGAGAGTAGTGGAGAGAGAGTAGAGGAGAGAGAGGAAGAGGAGAGAGAGTAGAGGAGAGAGAGTAGAGGAGAGAGAGTAGAGGAGAGAGAGTAGTGGAGAGAGAGTAAGAGGAGAGAGAGTAAGAGGAGAGAGAGTAGAGGAGAGAGAGTAAGAGGAGAGAGAGTAAGAGGAGAGAGAGTAAGAGGAGAGAGAGCAGAGGAGAGAGAGTAAGAGGAGAGAGAGTAAGAGAGAGAGAGTAGAGGAGAGTAGAGGAGAGAGAGAGCAGAGGAGAGAGAGTAAGAGGAGAGAGAGTAAGAGGAGAGAGAGTAAGAGGAGAGAGAGTAGAGGAGAGAGAGTAGTGGAGAGAGAGTAGAGGAGAGAGAGTAGAGGAGAAAGTAAGAGAGAGAGAGGAGGAGAGAGAGTAAGAGGAGAGAGAGAGTAGAGAGAGAGAGTGAGAGAGAGTAGAGGAGAGAGAGTAGAGGAGAGAGAGTAAGAGGAGAGAGAGTAAGAGGAGAGAGAGTAAGAGGAGAGAGAGTAGAGGAGAGAGAGTAAGAGGAGAGAGAGTAGTGGAGAGAGAGTAAGAGGAGAGAGAGTAGAGGAGAGAGAGTAGAGGAGAGAGAGTAGAGGAGAGAGTAGTGGAGAGAGAGTAGAGGAGAGAGAGTAAGAGGAGAGAGAGTAGTGGAGAGAGAGTAAGAGAGAGAGAGAGTAGTGGAGAGAGAGTAAGAGGAGAGAGAGTAGAGAGAGAGTAGGAGGAGAGAGAGGAGAGAGAGAGTAGAGGAGAGAGAGTAAGAGGAGAGAGAGTAGAGGAGAGAGAGTAGAGGAGAGAGAGTAAGAGGAGAGAGAGTAGAGGAGAGAGAGTAAGAGGAGAGAGAGTAGAGGAGAGAGTAAGAGGAGAGAGAGTAAGAGGAGAGAGAGTAAGAGGAGAGAGAGTAGAGGAGAGAGAGTAAGAGGAGAGAGAGTAGTGGAGAGAGAGTAAGAGGAGAGAGAGTAGTGGAGAGAGAGTAAGAGGAGAGAGAGTAGAGGAGAGAGAGTAAGAGGAGAGAGAGTAGAGGAGAGAGAGTAAGAGGAGAGAGAGTAAGAGGAGAGAGAGTAAGAGGAGAGAGAGTAAGAGGAGAGAGAGTAAGAGGAGAGAGAGTAGAGGAGAGAGAGTAAGAGGAGAGAGAGTAGAGGAGAGAGAGTAAGAGGAGAGAGAGTAGAGGAGAGAGAGTAAGAGGAGAGAGAGTAAGAGGAGAGAGAGTAAGAGGAGAGAGAGTAGAGGAGAGAGTAGAGAGAGAGAGTAAGAGGAGAGAGAGTAGAGAGAGAGTAAGAGGAGAGAGAGAGGAGAGAGAGTAGAGGAGAGAGAGTAAGAGGAGAGAGAGTAGAGGAGAGAGAGTAAGAGGAGAGAGTAAGAGGAGAGAGTAAGAGGAGAGAGTAGAGGAGAGAGAGTAAGAGAGAGAGAGTAAGAGAGAGAGAGTAAGAGGAGAGAGTAGAGGAGAGAGAGTAAGAGGAGAGAGAGTAGTGGAGAGAGAGTAAGAGGAGAGAGAGTAGTGGAGAGAGAGTAGAGGAGAGAGAGTAAGAGGAGAGAGAGTAAGAGGAGAGAGAGTAAGAGGAGAGAGAGTAAGAGGAGAGAGTAGAGAGAGAGAGTAAGAGGAGAGAGAGTAGTGGAGAGAGTAAGAGGAGAGAGAGTAGTGAGAGAGAGTAGAGAGAGAGAGTAAGAGGAGAGAGAGTAAGAGGAGAGAGAGTAAGAGGAGAGAGTAAGAGGAGAGAGAGTAGAGGAGAGTAAGAGGAGAGAGAGTAAGAGGAGAGAGAGTAAGAGGAGAGAGAGTAGAGGAGAGAGAGTAAGAGGAGAGAGAGTAGTGGAGAGAGAGTAAGAGGAGAGAGAGTAGTGGAGAGAGAGTAGAGGAGAGAGAGTAAGAGGAGAGAGAGTAAGAGGAGAGAGAGTAAGAGGAGAGAGAGTAAGAGGAGAGAGAGTAGAGGAGAGAGAGTAAGAGGAGAGAGAGTAGAGGAGAGAGAGTAAGAGGAGAGAGAGTAGTGGGAGAGAGTAGAGAGAGAGTAAGAGGAGAGAGAGTAAGAGGAGAGAGAGTAAGAGGAGAGAGTAGAGGAGAGAGAGTAAGAGGAGAGAGTAAGAGGAGAGAGAGTAAGAGGAGAGAGAGTAGAGGAGAGAGAGTAAGAGGAGAGAGAGTAGTGGAGAGAGAGTAAGAGGAGAGAGAGTAGTGGAGAGAGAGTAAGAGGAGAGAGAGTAGAGGAGAGAGAGTAAGAGGAGAGAGAGTAGAGAGAGAGTAAGAGGAGAGAGTAGAGAGAGAGTAAGAGGAGAGAGAGTAAGAGGAGAGAGAGTAAGAGGAGAGAGAGTAAGAGAGAGAGAGTAAGAGGAGAGAGTAGAGGAGAGAGAGTAAGAGGAGAGAGAGAGAGGAGAGAGAGTAAGAGGAGAGAGAGAGAGAGAGAGAGTAAGAGGAGAGAGAGTAAGAGGAGAGAGAGTAAGAGGAGAGAGAGAGAGAGGAGAGAGAGTAGAGAGAGAGTAAGAGGAGAGAGTAGTGGAGAGAGTAAGAGGAGAGAGTAGTGGAGAGAGAGTAGAGGAGAGAGAGTAAGAGGAGAGAGAGTAAGAGGAGAGAGTAAGAGGAGAGAGTAAGAGGAGAGAGTAAGAGGAGAAAGTAGAGGAGAGAAGTAAGAGGAGAGAGAGTAAGAGGAGAGAAGTAAGAGGAGAGAGAGTAGAGGAGAGAGAGTAAGAGGAGAGAGAGTAGTGGAGAGAGTAAGAGGAGAGAGAGTAGTGGGAGAGAGTAGAGGAGAGAGTAAGAGGAGAGAGAGTAAGAGGAGAGAGAGTAAGAGGAGAGAGAGTAGAGGAGAGAGAGTAAGAGGAGAGAGTAGTGGAGAGAGTAAGAGGAGAGAGTAGTGGAGAGAGAGTAGAGAGAGAGAGTAAGAGGAGAGAGAGTAAGAGGAAAGAGTAAGAGGAGAAGAGTAAGAGGAGAGAGTAGAGAGAGTAAGAGGAGAGAGAGTAAGAGGAGAGAGAGTAAGAGGAGAAGTAGAGGAGAGAGAGTAAGAGGAGAGAGAGTAGTGAGAGTAAGAGGAGAGAGAGTAGTGGAGAGAGAGTAGAGGAGAGAGAGTAAGAGGAGAGAGTAAGAGGAGAAAGTAAGAGGAGAGAGTAGAAAGTAGGAGAGAGTAAGAGGAGAAAGTAGTGGAGAGAGAGTAAGAGGAGAGAGAGTAGTGGAGAGAGAGTAGAGAAGAGTAGAGAGAGAGTAAGAGGAGAGAGAGTAAGAGGAGAAGTAGAGAGAAGTAAGAGGAGAGAGAGTAGTGGAGAGAGAGTAAGAGGAGAGTAGAGAGAGAGTAGTGGAGAAGTAGAGGAGAGAGTAGTGGAGAGAGAGTAAGAGGAGAGAGAGTAGAGGAGAGAGAGTAAGAGGAGAGAGAGTAAGAGGAGAGAGAGTAAGAGGAGAGAGAGTAGTGGAGAGAGAGTAAGAGGAGAGAGAGTAAGAGGAGAGAAGTAGGAGAGAGAGTAAGAGGAGAGAGTAGAGGAGAGAGAGTAAGAGAGAGAGAGTAAGAGAGAAGTAGAGAGAGTAGAGAGAGAGAGTAGAGGAGAGAGAGTAAGAGAGAGAGAGTGAGGAGAGAGAGTAAGAGGAGAGAGAGTAGAGGAGAGAGTAAGAGGAGAGAGAGTAGTGGAGAGAAAGTAGAGGAGAGAGAGTAGAGGAGAGAGAGTAGAGGAGAGAGAGTAAGAGGAGAGAGAGTAGAGGAGAGAGAGTAAGAGGAGAGAGAGTAGTGGAGAGAGAGTAAGAGGAGAGAGTAGTGAGAGAGAGTAGAGGAGAGAGTAGAGGAGAGAGAGTAGAGGAGAGAGAGTAGTGAGAGAGAGTAAGAGGAGAGAGTAAGAGGAGAAAGTAGTGGAGAGAGAGTAAGAGGAGAGAGAGTAGAGGAGAGAGAGTAAGAGGAGAGAGAGTAGTGGAGAGAGAGTAGAGGAGAGAGAGTAGAGGAGAGAGAGTAAGAGGAGAAAGTAGTGGAGAGAGAGTAAGAGAGAGAGAGTAGTGGAGAGAGAGTAAGAGGAGAGAGTAGAGGAGAGAGAGTAAGAGGAGAGAGAGTAAGAGGAGAGAGAGTAAGAGGAGAGAGAGTAAGAGGAGAGAGAGTAAGAGGAGAGAGAGTAGTGGAGTGATACTAACACAGTCATGGCTTTACAAAAGAAATGGGTCATGTAACGCAAAAGTAAACCATATCCATCTGACATTGCAGCGGATGCGAGGACGTTAGGTGCACCGGTGCGTCCTAGAGGAAAAATATTACTCGCACTCGAGCCCTGTGAGCTAACACACGCTAACTAGCACCAAGTAGCACTGGTCACTGCTGTTGTCTGAAAAACACACGGGACAAAATGTTGCGTTTACTGGTAAACCTTGAGACCGACGTATAACCAACTGCTATCTGTTGAGTTGTCCTCCCGTCCCTCCGTCCTCTGTGACTGTCTCCATCTAGAAACTAAGCTGCGCGGTGCAGGAACAACTCTGACTGGCTCATGATCAGACGGTGGTTTATGGAGCAGTAGATTGGCTTTGCAAAAACCCGGAGCTTTCTATGAAATGACGCTAAAAATAATCGCTCGATCACGCAAATTTGATCGTGGGAAGTCAAAATCGTGATTGTGATTAAAATTGGATTAATTGTGCAGCCCTAGAGGAAACCATTAGTGCTCAGGTAACCTGGACCTGATGGGCAAGCTCTTAAGGTGTCTGCAGATCAACTGGAAGATGTCTTCATAGACATTTTCAACCTCTCACTGCTCCAGTCTGTAGTCCCCCCATGACTCAAGAAGGCCACCAAGGGCGGACTGGCCATTGGAGGTTCTGGAATTTCCTGAACGGCCGGTCCATCCCAGGCCAAACCGGCCGTCATATTTCAATTTACGTCAGGGGTCCCCAAACTCGGCCGCGGGCACAGCAGCCCGCCTCCACATTTGACCCGGCCCCCTAAACAATACCAGAGACGGAAAAAAATGCTACTACGACCTCACTTTGCCCCAGCACGTTTTTACCCTTATGGCCACCCATACCCCAGTCATAGAACGTGAACGTGACCCCCCCCAGAACGGAATAATGGCTAAAAGGTTGGGTAAGAGAAAAATGTATTCAGAATGCAGGGTATTTAACCCGCAGTGGACACACAATTATTTTTTTGTTCAATTCAAAGAACAAAGAACAAGTGAAAAAGCACAACTTCACCCATCTCCCTGCTACCCAAAGCTTTTCTGCAGAGAAGCCAGCTGTCGTGTTCCCAGGTGAAAAGTGTGTGGAAGCACTGGAAATGCTGAAGGCGGAGTTCGGTGTACGATTCCGTGAACTACATGTTCGTGCAAAAGAAATCCGTCTTTTTCAGAACCCTTTTGCCGACATCGATGAAGCCCAGCCTTCTTATCAGTTTGAGCTGGCCGAGTTACAGAACTGTGATGTTCTGAAAGACGCATTCAAGCCCAACAGTCTCATTGACTTCTATGCCGCCCTCCCAAATGACACCTACCCTAACATAAAAAAACGCAATGAAGATGTCCACACTTTTTGGCAGCACGTATATCTGCGAGCAAACCTTTTCACGCATGAAACTCCTGAAAACTCCAACGAGATCACGATTGACAGATAAACATTTGCATCAGTGTTTGAGACCGGCTGTGACTAGAATGGAACCGGACATTCAACTTCTCACCAGCCAGATGCAGGCCCACAGTTCACACTGATGGACATACAGTACATAGGTAAGCTCACTTTTCTGACTTAAATTAGTCATTCTGAGTATGAACAAATATAATCATAATAAAATCTATTGGGATAAAATCCATCTCCACAACCATACTGGTATTGAAATGTAGTGTGCTGTGTAGGTGCTGTATCACTTAGTTGGGTTTCTTAGCCTGCTTGCTTTGTGGTTTTCAGAGGGAAGTTGATGAGAGAGAGCCTACAGTGGGGTCTACTGGGCTCGCCTATGGAACCTACAAAACTGGATTATAAGGAAAGAACACAAGAACTTTGAGAGACATTTGAGATTCTGCTCTGACAAGTGAAGTTGAACTTTTACCTAGGATTGTGCACGGCACAGCATAACTTTCTTTCTGTGAAGAACCCAGAGAGGGTTATTTGATTTTTATTGATTTCATAAATAGTGTTATTAGCCTATATATATTCTGCGTTATTTTATTCTGTGAAGAACCCAGAGAGGGTTATTTGATCTCAGAAAGGGTTATTCATATTTGGATATGTGTGGTGCGCTGGAGTGTCAGCATGTTTTCTGGAAAACAATAAATGATTACATTTAGGGACCCCTGCGATTGTCACACTTTCTCTGTTAGAAACTGACCCTGGCCCCCCATCAGAGAAGGGAAAAGTTATGTGGCCCTCACTGGAAAAAGTTTGGGGACCCCTGATTTACGGTTTCAGAAAGAATAAGCATTTATTATGTTATCATGACAATAACGTCCTAAACTCATTACTATATGCAGATAATTCTAGTCTTTAACAAGTTTACAAGTCTTTCATTTTGTATGTAAATGTAAGTGTATTATTATTACTATTGTTATTAGTTAAGTCCAGTCATGGTGGTGATGAGGAGGAAAATGATGAAGAGGAGGAGGACAGGCAAGAGGAGTATGGAGCAGGAGGAACCAGCACAGATACAGTGGAAGGTACAAGTCCAGTGTGCAGGGCTGTATAACGTAGCGTTGGCTTGTTCTGGTCTCTTTTTGTAGAGTTATTATTACTATTATTAAAATTACTTCTAAAAAGGTTCTACGTGTGCTCTCCACATGCTCTCATTAAAGGCCGCTCCATCCCAAAGTCCCGGGACGAATTATTGTCCCAGTACATCCCTGAAGACCACCATTGTCCCTGTCCTGTCTGCAATCAGACCAAAGCCCTCTGCCTGGATGACTACCCAGTAGTCTCACATTGCCAGACCTTCCTCCACAGAGCTGCACAGGAAGGTCTGACTAGTCCACACCACATTCTGGGATGGAAAAATGTGCTCTGGTTTATTGGCATTTCTTTAAACCAATCACAATCGTCTTCGGTGGCCCTAATCTGTCTGGTGGTCCTGGTCCTGGTATCCCTGGGCATCAGATTAAAACCAAATTGTGTTGCATTGCCAACCTAGACCATGAAGTTCTGAGAGAGTCAGATTATAAAGTTCACTTTGAAATTCTTACCTTTCATCAGCAGCTTGTCCATCTTTAAAGTTAATAAGACGACCCGTAGACCAGTCACTCTTCATGGACACACAGCTGGGTCCAGGTCCAGGTTTCTGCTGCTGCATCCTGATACAAACAAAGACCGTGGATGAGTTCCTATTCACCAAAATGTAATCTGATGAAAGATGGCGTCTCATCTCAGTAGATAATCAGTGGTTGGCTCTTTGTTGCGTATTCCAGTAAGAAGTTCTTATTAACTAGATATTGAGAGTGAATCCTGATGGAGGAGTGATGTGAGTGCTGAGCTCTAACATGGAGAAGAGTCCATCATCATCTCACCTCTGAGCTTTGGTCTGGCTGTCATGGTCCCCCACAGAGTGGTTTTAGAGGGGGCTCCCTCCTCTCTGTCCTCACACTGACTCATAGCAGAGTCCACACCTGCTGGGAGACATCACCACTGTTACTGTCGGCCTATAAAAGGATAAAACTCCAATGTGCCATATACGACCATGTTGTGCTGTTTTATTACATTATAAACCAGATTATCTTTCTATAATATAACTATATGAATACAAACTAAGTCAGTTAACATTATTATGTTAACATGATAAGGTGTAGTTATTGGTGTATTATTGTAGATGGTAATATATTCTTGTAATGTGTTTATTTTGGACTCTTTTCTGCATTTCTTTACTTCCTTTTTAAGTATTTGTGCTACAGCAATGGACGACCTTTGTTCTCCGGATCAATAAAGTTTTATGTAATCTCATAAAAAAGATTTTATTGCACAATGTTGAACTCATTCGACCTCTTCAACTTCTAAAAACTCCTTCAATTAACTTCTTTGATTCTTAAGATTATTTTTGGGCATTTTAGTTCAACAGAGATGGGAACAAGTAGATTTTTCAGATATTTTTACTTTACTATTTATTTTTTGGCGACTTTTTACTTTCTACTCCTTACATTTTAAGAAATTGGCTCGTTACTTTAGTTTTGTCCTTAAGGTGGTCTATCAGGCGTGATTGTGAGTTCATGTTGGAGAACAGCGCCTCACACACACGGAGAAAAAGTGAGAGAAAGAGAGACTAGCTGTCTGGAGGACAATCAGCTGAGATTGTGTGTGTGCGTCTTTGAGAAAGTCGTATAACTTACAGTATGTTGTCAGGTCATTTTATTGGTCTATAGTTCTGGCAAATTTAAAGTTAGCTAGCTCGTGATGTTGTTGTTTGTGTTCTTCACCTGTTACCTAGGTTACACCTGGCTGTTGATTCATAATGGCGATTGTTGAACGTCCTCGCTCAGGATTGTATTTTAGGTGCATTATTTACATGCTACAGTTACACTGCATTAATATAATGTACTTAATAGTGGGTTCATTGTTATTATTTACTAGCATATATATGATTCCTATGTGTTGTGTATGGCAGCCTTTACAATTTTAATGCCGACCGCTAACATCTTCACAGCAGAACGTATACTAACGCAGTACTTTGATAGCGTGTATTGGTACTTTTACTGAAGTACAGATTAAACATTGGAGACTAACCCTAACCCTCACCAGCTACAGGACACACCTACACACACACACACACACACACACACACACACACACACACACACACACACACACACACACACACACACACAGATCCAAAGTGCAACATAACAATTAGTTTTATGTTTATGTGTTAGCTTTATATCTAAAATACTAACCCTAATTAAGCTTTATGTCCTCTAAGTACCCCCCACTGCTCTGGTCTCCTCTCTCCTTAGGAGACCCCCTATGTGGACCCCTCTGCAGCGCATTAGAACCCTTTTAACCCCCCCGCTTCTTTTCTTTTCCTTGTTTTGTCCTTTGTTTTCTATTTTATGACTTTTTTATTCTATACCATGCTTCTTAGATTTTATTTTTTCTTTTTTATTATTTTCTACTTGCAGAGGAGGTCCTTCCTAATATGTGAATATATTTTTATGTTTCTTTTTAAATAAAATTATTTAAAGTTACCTTGGTGGTCCTTTATAACTTTTATTCTCTTGTATCTATATTTTAATAATTTAATAACTTCTTTATTTATTGTTAATATTTACCATTGAACCATGAATTACTTGCCTCCAGATGTTAACATGATAATAAACATGCCTTTGGTGTTATGCATGTTACTAACAGTGTGGTTTTATTCTATGATGTATTTGAAATGATTTATTATTGTTATTTATTATTGTGGCACGTTTAACTTTTAAACAAAGTACTTCCACTAATCTGCAATGGTACTTTTTAACTTTGGAGGTAAGTAATTCAGACAGTATTTTAGACCTTTTCAATGTAATTTTTAATTCATTTGTTGTTAAATAATGATTTTAATATATTTAAACAGAATTTCATTTGTATTGTGGCACCGGGAATTTTATTTATATAACTCTCTCTCTATATATATAGATATATATATATATATATCTATATATAGATATATATATATAGATATATAGATATATATATATATATATATATATATATATATAGATATATATATATATATATATAAATATATATATATATAGATATATATTATATATCTATATATATATATAGATATATATAGATATATATATACACACACACACACACACACACACACACACACACACTGTATATAAGTTTTATTCTCCCGTTGTTTCTCCAGTGGTTCTTTTACCTGATTTTAATATTTGACCTTCTTTTAAACAGCTTTCATATAATGGATTCAGTTATTTTAAGGACGTATTTTAAGTGTTTTATTCACACCAGACGTCCCCTTGTGCCCATCCAGGCGTTGCTTTAACCCAAACCTAACCCCCTAACCCTAACCCCCTAACCCTAACCCCCTAACCTAACCCCCTAACCCTAACCCCTAACCCTAACACCCTAACTCTAACCCCTAACCCTACCCCTAACCCTAACCTAACCCTAACCCCTACTTACCCTAACCCTAACCCCTAACCCTAACACCCCTAACCCTACCCCCTAACCCTAACCCCCCTAACCCTAACCCCCCTAACCCTAACTCTGTCCAAACTTAACTCTTCAACCCATTTTCCAGTTTGATGAAACTAACAGATCAGAAATCAGCTGAAAAGTTTTACTTACCAACAGTTTAACCTGGAGGAAACATCTGGGTCACAACACAGGACGGAGTCCAGTACCAGAGAAAGACTTTGACCTTTAATGTCCCTTATCAAGACACCTGATCACCAGCTACAGGACACACCTACACACACACACACACACACACACACACACACAGATCCAAAGTGCAACATTATAATTAGTGAGAGGAAGGTTGAACATTAACACTCTTCATCACAGGCAGGTAAGTTGAACACATGAAGACGGTTGACAGAAACGTAGTATTCCTCCTCAGCCCTTTAAGACAGAGACCAACCCTGGCAGCAAGACCTCAGGGTCCACCTGCCCTGCAGCTCAGCACCAGATCAGACTCGGACTCACTCCTCTTATTGTTAACAGCCCGACCTTAAAGAGTTCTTCAGGTTCTGCAGAACGACAAACTACGTTTCTGGAAAAAAGACACAAAAGAAAAACTACTAAAATATTGTTCTCAAGTAAAAGTACCAATACTTTGATAAAATATTATTTAAATACAAGTAAAAATATCTATATGAAAAATTACTCAAGTAATAAGCAGTTCATTTAAAATGTACCTTAAGTAAAAGTTACTTAGTTATATTAAAAAAACTGTAAAACGGGGGCGGGGGGGGGGGATCTCTCCCATGTAGTGAAAATAGGACAAGGGGACATAAATTTCAACTATTTTGTTTTCAATTAAAGAAAAATCTATACAAATGCATATTTAATAATGCTGATACATTATTATCATTAACAACAGATGTCACACGTGACCTTTAAGACTCTTAGAAAGGTTTAATGTGCAATTTTAGTTCAGACCATCCCATAAAACGTCTTCAAACAGGCGTCTGAAAGTGAAAGTACCAAACATGGTTAGTTCTGAGGGCCACAGCCCAGACTAGCAGCTAGCTTCTACAGCTAATGTCCACAGCCCAGACTAGCAGCTAGCTTCTACAGCTAATGTCCACAGCCCAGACTAGCAGCTAGCTTCTACAGCTAATGTCCACAGCCCAGACTAGCAACTAGCTTCTACAGCTAATGTCCACAGCCCAGACTAGCAGCTAGCTTCTACAGCTAATGTCCACAGCCCAGACTAGCAGCTAGCTTCTACAGCTAATGTCCACAGCCCAGACTAGCAGCTAGCTTCTACAGCTAATGTCCACAGCCCAGACTAGCAGCTAGCTTCTACAGCTAGTGTCCACATCCCAGACTAGCAGCTAGCTTCTACAGCTAATGTTCACAGCCCAGTCTAGCAGCTAGCTTCTACAGCTAATGTCCACAGCCCAGACTAGCAGCTAGCTTCTACAGCTAATGTCCACAGCCCAGACTAGCAGCTATCTTCTACAGCTAATGTCCACAGCCCAGACTAGCAGCTAGCTTCTACAGCTAATGTCCAGAGCCCAGACTAGCAGCTAGCTTCTACAGCTAATGTCCACAGCCCAGACTAGCAGCTAGCTTCTACAGCTAATGTCCACAGCCCAGACTAGCAGCTAGCTTCTACAGCTAATGTCCACAGCCCAGACTAGCAGCTAGCTTCTACAGCTAATGTCCACAGCCCAGACTAGCAGCTAGCTTCTACAGCTAATGTCCACAGCCCAGACTAGCAGCTAGCTTCTACAGCTAATGTCCACAGCCTAGACTAGCAGCTAGCTTCTACACACCTAAGTAGGCCGTATGTGTATGTGAATTAATTTAGCCAGTCTCCTAGCCAGTTGTCCTATGGAAAGGAGGGGGGGGCAATTCATTTCCCCAAGGGGCCACATGAATATCAGGGGCTGTTGTGGAGGAAGTATCGAGGTAGTAAGTATTAAAAGCTAAATGTACAACGTATACGTCGATGTATATGTCACCCGGAGGCCACTTGGAGAGATACCTGCTGCTGTACAAGTTGCTGATCTTTAGCTCATTAGATGGTCAGTTAGCACCATCTAGTGGACAGATAGTAGACCTCCATCATCTGATGGGGGACTGGCTCTGGGAACAGGTTGGACTGGTTCTGACGTCTCTCTGACTCTGAAGTTATGATGATGTCACGGCGTCATCGGATCAAATGCACATCGACACCAGAAATTCATACGTTGTAGAATTATTCTATTAATGTGAAGAAGTAACACAGTTGTAGAAGAAAGACATCCCTTTATACGTATATCTGGTGAGGGGAAATTCACATTGTTCACTCAGTTTGGTACATTTAATACACACTGGACAGTGAGGTATTGGCAGAGGTGGAAAATAAGGAAATACATTACTTACATTACTGTATTGAGCAGTTTTGTTGTGTATTTTTCAAGTAGTTTTAAAATGTACTTGATTTTAAGGTGAAGGATTGTATTTTGCTACGTTACAAATCCTATCGTTACTGAGTAAAAACAAGTTTGACTAATGAAAACTGAAAGGAAGAAAATAAAATAAATAAATAAATCACACCGTCTATAACCACTACACCAGACCTGGGCTTCCTTTTTTGTGCCAACGTATGCAGCTTCTTCTTCTCTGGTTGCAAGGTACACACTAATACGTACACACCAGTATGTACACACCAATATGTACACATTAATATGTACACACCAATATGTACACACCAATATGTACACACTAATATGAACACACCTTGCATGTGAGTCAGAGGAGACTGTGTAGAAGGACAGAGAGCCAGCAGGAACGTCCACATACACTGCTACTCTGTTAGAGACAGAGCAGGAAGTGAGGACTGTTCTTCTGTTATTGTGACAGACATAGTAACCATCTTCATCAGAGCAGACCAGACTCCAGGAATGATCATTACATCCAAACCCACAGTCTCTACTGTTTACTTTCCTTCTGTCTTTGTGGTGACCTCTAAATGTTTTAGTCTTTGTGGGGACCTCTGAGTGTTTTAGTCTTTGTGGGGACCTCTGAGTGGTTTAGTCTTTGTGGGGACCTCTGAGTGTTTTAGTCTTTGTGGGGACCTCTGAGTGGTTTAGTCTTTTGTGGGGACCTCTGACTCGCCGGCCGAGCTTTCTGCAGACCAGGACGTTGTTCAGTTTGCTGTCTGTAGTCCTCCAGAGAAATGTACATCTTGCAGCTGAAGAACAAGTGGTAACGTTGATTGCAGATAACAATAACTTGTTGCTCCACTTTCTTATCATAATTGTATGCAATTGTATGTATTCTAATGCGTCTCCGGTATTCTGCCAACCCTAACCCAATCAAGTTTTAGGAACATTATTAAAATACTCATGGGAAGTCCTCATTAGGACTTTGTGAGGCAAAATAACATGAGATCCACCTCAGGATGAGTACTGATCATGTTGAATGCAACATGAGGGGAACTTCAGGTTCAACATTTTAGGGGGTTTATTGAACATCAAACACTTCATTTTCTACATCCTGGTTTATTTTTCTGCAACAATTTGTGTCTTTTCTTCATTAATTTATGGTGCAAATGTCTCCATGTATGTAAAGGAAATATAATAGGTATTTGGAGTAGGCTGCACTGAGTTACATAGTTTTTATTATGGGGGTGCATCAATCTCAGTAAAGAGAGACAACTGATGAATGAAATCATGATATGATCAAATGAACAAATGATGAAACGTATAGATTTTATTAAAAGCATTTAGAAACATTAGACTATATGATGATTGTTTATAGAAACATTTGTTTTCCACATTTAAAATATGTTACAATATGATTTAAAATATAAAGGACATAATAGTGACCAATAACAGTTGATTATTTTTGAGATGTGACATATCATGAAGTGTTTTAGTCAAACAGTTCAAATGTTGATAACCAGAGATGAAATCAGATGAATGTTTTTGTGTTTGAGTCTCAGATCTGCTTCACAGTGCAGAGTGTGTGTGATGGTGAACACACTGAACTTTGATTTCAGCAGCTGGTCTTCAGTCAGTGGTTCTGTCCACAGGAGAGACTCTCAGTCCTGCAGAGGACACAGAGACACTGAGGAACCAGGGTAGACCAGAAACCCAGGATAGAGAGGCTGAGTGAATGTGGTGTTGAAGGTGTGGAGGTGGATCAGTGAGTCAGAGGAGACTGTGTAGAAGGACAGAGAGCCAGCAGGAACGTCCACATACACTGCTACTCTGTTAGAGACAGAGCAGGAAGTGAGGTCTGTTCTTCTGTTATTGTGCCACACAGAGTAACCACGTTCATCAGAGCAGAACAGACTCCAGGAATGATCATTATATCCAAACCAACAGTCATCACTGTCTCCTTTCCTTCTGATTCCTCTGTAACTCACTGATATATCAACCTCTCCTCTCCTCTCGACCTCCCAGTAACAGCGACCAGTCAGACCATCTCTACACAGCAGCTGAGGCCACCAGTCAAATCTGTCTGGATGATCAGGATATGACTGATACTCCTCCACATCTGTCACCTTCCTGTTGTTGTCAGACAGTTTGAGGAATCTGTGTACTGTGTTTGTGTCCAGTTCCAGTTCACAGACATCTGATGGAGAGAACAAGACACAATACAGCTGCAGGTTATCATCTGATCATTTATTAACAACTTTACTGACAATAACTGAAAGAAAACCCTTCAAACGTTGATTTGATATCCAGCTGTGAGTGATGTTTAACAATCCAGTTATACCAACATGAAGAGTACCTGAACATGAGAGTCAACATTAATAAATCCACTCCCCTATAGGATTATGAGGACCACCATACTAGTACTGTGTTGGACCCCCTTTCTTAATTCTACGTGGCATTGATCCAACAAGGTGCTGAAAGCATTCTTTAGAAATGTTGGCCCATATTGAGAGGATAGCATCTTGCAGTTGATGGAGATTTGTGAGATCCACATCCAGGGCACGAAGCTCCCATTCCACCACATCCCAAAGATGCTCTATTGGGTTGAGATCTGGTGACTGGGGGGGCCATTTTAGTCCAGTGAGCTCATGGTCATGTTCAAGAAACCAATTAGAAATGATGTGAGCTTTGTGACATGGTGCATTATCCTGCTGGAAGTAGCCATCAGAGGAGGGTACATGGTGGCCATAAAGGGATGGACATGGTCAGAAACAATGCTCAGGTAGGCCGGGGCATTTAAACCAGGCCCAATGGCACTAAGGGGCCTAAAGTGGGCCAAGATAACATCCCCCCCACCATTACACCACCACCACCAGCCTGCACAGTGGTAACAAGGCATGATGGATCCATGTTCTCATTCTGTTCTGACTCCACCATCTGGAGGTCTCAACAGAAACCAGACTCATCAGACCAGCAACATTTTTCCAGTCTTTAACTGTCCAATTTTGGTGAGCTCTTGCAGATTGTAGCCTCTTTTTCCTATTTGTAGTGGAGATGAGTGGTACCCGGGGGGGTCTTCTGTTGTTGTAGCCCCCTCAAGGTTGTGCGTGTTGTGGCTTCACAAATGCTTTGCTGCTACCTCGGTTGTAACGAGAGGTTATTTCAGTCAAAGTGTCTCTTCTATCAGCTTGAATCAGTCGGCCCATTCTCCTCTGACCTCTAGCATCAACAAGGCATTTACCCCCCCAGGACTGCTGCATACTGGATGTGTGCTCAACGTTTCAGTCAGTAAAAAAAATGTAATGTCCTCAACTCTACTTTAAACTCAGCTTTAAACTCGGCTTTAAACTCGGCTTTAAACTCGGCTTTAAACTCGGCTTTAAACTCGGCTTTAAACTCGGCTTTAAACTCTGCTGGTCTTCTTCAGGTCTAACCCAGCAGGGTGGAAACCTTTCATTAAATATGGGAGTTTAAAGCAGTGTTGCAGACATTACATGTTTTTCCCTTCTGAAATACCGATATAGCTCATAGTGAGTTAAGTAGTTCCACAGTGGAGGCTCCGCGTTATTGGTTGTTGATTATTTCTTTATAGTTACCTATGCCTATAATAACAACATTCACTGGTTAAGGGAGATTTAGCCAATTCACCATAATAAGTAACCTCATCTCATATTATACTTCCAGCACCAGGAAGGGGTTAAACTAGTGTAACACACAGCTGAGTTCTCTTAGAGCAAACTTAAAACACACTCACACTTCCTCAGACCAGGTCTCAGTCTCTGTGGTCCACCATGGTCCACCCTGCAGGAAGACACAAAGACACAATCCACTTCATACTCCAGGGCTGTGGATAATTGAAGGTTTAACCATCATATTGTGAAATGAGACGGAGTGAGACTACGTGGACTCTGCAGCTTGTTCAAGTCAAAGTCAGGGCAATGCTGCTGAAGCTGTCACGGTGTGGTTACACTTAAGCTGCCTACACATGATACGCAATTTGCTCTCTGAGCACCACTAGGTAGGACGCAGAGCAAAGCACAGCGCAGCGCAGGTAAACGTCATTAAGGATGGCTAGGAAGCTATTTCCTGTTGCTAGGTAACGACGTGCCATTATCTCATTGGTTGCGCGTCGAAGGTCAGTGACAACTAGGTAAAGTTGAAGTAATTTGAACTTTGAGTGCAGATCAAAGCGACACCACTGCCCCCACCCCCACCCCGTAGGAAATCAATGGAGCGGGCAGTGCAGAGGGTTCTGCCCCCCCCATAATGTGTAGGCGGCTTTACTCTGAGACATGACAACAGCAGTCTCTATGCCCTGGTGACAGACTGACAGGCTGGAGGTCTGGAGGGGTTTTATTTAGTTTGGTGTGTAAAATGTCTAATTAAATGACATGTAAATAGGTTAGGTTTATCTTTCATATTTAATTAAATTATTTAGTCAAAGAAAAGTAAACTGCCCAAAAAGGTCCCGTTTGGTGTTGTTACTGAATTCCAGCTTCCTGTATCTCTACAAAAGTTGACTAGAAAAATGAGAACTCAGCTGGAATGTATGTAGCATAAAAGTGGTTGATTAAAGTTGATTAAATCTGATTTTTCCTTCATTATTTTTCATTTGTCCTGCACCTGCCACAAGGTGGATGTACACACAATTATTATTATTCTTTTTTTAAATTTGATACACTAAAATGGTCTGAGGCATTGGTTAACTCTGGTGTGTTCCTGTGAGAGAAACAAAAGAGTTTGATTTGATTTTGATTTAATTTTAAAGGTAACTTACCTTCGTAAAATGTAACTGTTTTTGTTAATGCCAATTGCATCCCTATGGTGGCCCTGAAGTGCAAATCACAACAGCAAATAGGAAAACACAACAGAAAATCAAAGAACACAACGTCATTACATTCATTTTTTCAAAATAGGTGTTAGTGTTTTCCTTTTTTCTGTTGTGTTCAGTAGAGATTCAATTGGCGTTTGACAAGGCGAGGCAGCTTAATTTGTGTAGCACATTTCAGCAATTCAAAGTGCTGTTAAACAGTGAAAAAATAAAAACAGATAAAGACAATAAAACACAAGAAATAACAAATCAAAATCAAATCAAACTCTATTCTTTCTCTCACAGGAACACACCAGAGTTAACCAATGCCTCAGACCATTTTAGCGGCTCAAATTCAAACAAATCATTAAACACAACGGCATTAACTTCTACCTGAAAGGTAGGGCCTATCTAGCAGAGGACGGACCCTCCTGATTGGACGGACAAACTGTCTGTCTTTTAACAGGAAGGAGAGGTGAAAAACACAGAAAAGCAACTATTTTGAAAACATGAGTATAATGATGTTGTGTTTTTCTATTTGCTGTTGTGTTTTGCACTTCAGGGCCACCGTACTTTCCAGACCTCTGACTTTGAATAAATATTTGTATTTGTGTTATAAGATTGAGAACCCCTGTAATACACCTTCACTTAGATCCTCCATTGAACATTAACCAGAGTTTCTCAGTTGGTGACAAAAAATAAATAAAATGAAGTCTTGGTCCGTCCATACCTGAGAGTGTCCAGTCTGCAGTCTGGATCCTCCAGTAAAGCAGAAAGCTGCTTCACTCCTGAGTCTCCTGGATGATTGTAGCTCAGGTCCAGAACTCTCAGATGGGAGGGGTTGGAGCTCAGAGCTGAGGCCAGAGAAGTACAGCCTTCCTCTGAGATCATACAGCCTGAGAGACTACACACACACACACACACACACACACACACACACACACACACACACATAGTTGGTCATGACAATTTTTTTGATTGTACATCTTACTGTGAGAGAGACAAGGTATTGTAAGACAGGTATGTCATAATTTTGTTATTAAAACAATTCCCACTATACAATTTTGTTTAATAAAGAGCAGAACTCCAGATGCTGGTTCACAGCAAGACTCAGGCAGCTCCGTCAGTCAAAAGAGGAGACCTTCAGAAGTGGGGACAGAGTCCTGTATAACCAGGCCAGGAACACACTGACCAAAGAGATCAAAGCAGTTAAGAGGAGTTATGCTAATAAGCTGGAAAACAGCTTTTCAAACAACGATCCTTGGTCAGTGTGGAGAGGCCTGCAGACTCTCACTAATTACAGGATACCACCCCCCAACACTGCTGGTCCTCAACGACTGGCTGACGAGCTGAACAGCTTTTACTGTAGGTTTAAAACGACCACAGTCACACCCCTCCCCCACACCAACTCACACTTCAATCAGTCAACTCCCCCCCTCTGACCCCTCACCTGCACTCACGATCTGCGAAGTGGATGTGCGCCAGCTCTTCCAGAGGCAGAAGACCAGAAAGGTTCCTGGCCCAGACGGTGTGTCTCCATCCTACCTGAAAATCTGTGCAGACCAGCTGGCCCCCATCTTCACTCAGATCTTCAACAGATCTCTGGAGCTATCTGAAGTTCCCTCCTGCTTCAAACGCTCAACAATCATCCCAGTCCCCAAAAAACCCTCCATCTCTGAACTAAATGACTACAAGCCTGTCGCCCTGACATCTGTAGTCATGAAGTCCTTTGAAAGACTGGTGTTGGCCCACCTGAAGGACATCACAGTCCCCTTGCTGGATGCCCTGCAGTTTGCCTACAGGGCTAAAAGGTCGGTGGATGATGCAGTCAGCTTGGGACTGCATTACATCCTGCAACACCTCGACTCTCCAGGGGCTTATGCAAGGATCCTGTTTTGTGGACTTCAGCTCAGCGTTGAACACCATCATCCCGGACATCCTCAGCACCAAACTCTCCCAGCTCACTGTGCCAGCCTCCACCTGTCAGTGGGTCACAAACTTCCTGACTGACAGGAGTCAGCAGGTAAGGCTGGGGAACATCACATCCAGCACACGGACTATTAGCACTGGCGCCCCCCCAGGGGTGTGTGCTCTCCCCACTGCTTTTCTCCCTCTACACCAATGACTGCACCTCAGGAGACTCATCTGTTAAACTTCTAAAGTTTTGCTGACAACACAACGGTCATCGGCCTCATACGGGACGGTGATGAGTCGGGCTTCAGACGGGAGGTTGATCAGCTGGCTCTCTGGTGCAGTCAGAACAACCTTGAGCTTAACACGCTCAAGACTGTGGAGATGATCGTGGACTTCAGGAAGAGACCCCCCACTTTTCCTCCCATCACCATACTCAACAGCCCTGTGTCTGCTGTGGAATCCTTCAGGTTTCTGGGATCCACTATATCCCAGGACCTGAAGTGGGAGCCCAACACAGACACCATCATCAAAAAGGCCCAACAGAGGATGTACTTCCTGCGCCAGCTCAGGAAGCTCAACCTGCCTAAGGAGCTGCTGGTCCACTTCTACACAGCCATCGTTCAGTCTGTCATCTGCACGTCCATCACTGTCTCAGGCCATCGTCCTGTCTGTCCTCTGCACGTCCATCACTGTGTGGTTTGGGTCTGCCACCAAAAAGGACCGGAGCAGACTACAACGGACAGTTAGGACTGCAGAAAAGATCATCGGTGCCAACCTGCCCTCCGTTCATGACTTATACACATCCAGAGTCAGGAAACGGGCAGGAACCATCACTGCAGACCCATCTCACCCCGGACACAACCTGTTCCAGCTTCTTCCCTCTGGTAGGCGCTACAGAGCACTGTACGCCAAAACCAACAGATTCAGGAACAGTTTCTACCCACAAGCCATCTCTCTGATGAACAACTGACTTCTTACCCACAGTGTCAGGTTCAGTTCTGGTCAATAACCCAGTAATCACTGTCTCTACAGCACCTGTTTACTGGTTCCACTTATTATTCCACTTATTTAGTATTATTCATGATTCTCATTCTCATATCTCATTTATTATTTTCTATTTACTCATCATTCCCATTCTCACATCTCTCTTATTTGTTATTTATTCATCATTCTATTTCCTATTTCAGATCTGTCCATAATGTTCATACTGTTCATATAATAACAAAATACTATTTATCCCAGTATCCTTGCACTATGCTCCATATTTAAATAATTTTGATTGAACTCTTTGTTCACTCATACTTCTATATTGTTCTGTTTAGAGTATGTATATATTGTGTATATATTAGTGTGTATATTTTTGTTTTGGTTGTTTTGTGTGTAAGGACAGTGCGAGTAACAATGCTCCAAAGTAAAATTCCTCGTATGTGTCCTCATACCTGGCAAATAAAGCTGATTCTGATTCTGATTCTGAAACTGCTGTGGGCTTCTATGTCTCTGTCTGTGATGTGGACATGTCTATCCTGATTAGCAGTTATTAAAATCTTAAGCACAAATAAATTGATTGATCGCTCCGTTCTGCTGTTGTTGAAGCTGCCTGTAAAAACCCAGCACAATTAGTGAATCACTAATTTTAGGCTCAGAGCTGAATGCTAAATGTCGCCTATTTTGCATTGCGACACTATACTATTTCATATACTCTGCTTTTATACAGCAGAATGGCCTAAGAAGCTGATTTTTTATTTGATTGAAGAAAGAGCAGAACTCCAGACATGCCTATCCTGATTAGGTCTGGTTTCCCCATATGCAGATGCAGATCCACATACACAACGTAGTGAGACTGTCACAAAGAGGACCGTCACATTGACCTGAGCCTTCCTCAGCCGAGCTGTGGCCAGACAACTCTGACTGGCTTTTAGTCATTGCAGAGAGTTTCACAAAATAACAAAGGGCAGGACAGTCAGCTGGCCTTCTTGTTGTGGGACTATTAAGTAATATTAGCTGGCTTGCTATGTCGTGTGTAATTGGCTCTGTTAGCAGAGTTGTTGACCCGCTGGATTTTGATTACAAGTAATGTAATCATAACAAATGCAAGTGGAGAAGTATCAATATTTATGACAGCAGTAAAGACTTAAATTACTCTGAAACTGTAAGAGCACAAATAAAAAAAAACATATGAATGATACAGAATGTTGCTTTAAATTTAAAGTTACTCAGGTCCTAACTGAACACCAACCTGAGAGTTTCCAGTCTGCAGTGTGGACTCTTCAGTCCAGCCGACACCAGCTCCACTCCTAAATCCTTCAGGTTGTTGTTACTCAGGTCCAGCTCTCTCAGACTAGAGGACTGGGAGCTCAGAACTGAGGACAGAGCTTCACAGCTTCTCTCTGGAAGGTTACAGTCACTCAACCTAAAAGAGATTCAATAGAAAGGCCAATCAATAATTAATATATGAAAAAATTAACATAGAGCGGCGATGAGCCATACAATTAATACTACAGCCCGCTGTAGCTTCTCTCTGTCCTCCGTCCTCCAGCAAATATTAATTTATATGAATAAAATGTTGTCAGTGTGTTATTGTTGAGTCCCGATCCGACTCTTACCAAACAAGCAATTGTGCCTGCTTAAGAAAGTTAACATGTCGCAAGTTTGCGGTAAAATGCAGTTGGGTTGTTGAGGTCAAAACACTATGTAGCAGCTGTAATCAAACTTATTATAGATAATCTTAAGGCATTTTTGTACTCTTACACTGAATGTTTGTTGCTTTAATCCAGATGAGTATTGAAAAGTATTTTCTGTGACTGAAAAAGCCATGTGTTGAGGATGAGGACCAGCCAGTCTGGAACAGAGCTGAACAGTCCGACCAGTGTAATTAGTTATGTTATTAATTTGTTTACAGTATTTTCAGCATCCAACCAGTGCTACTCAATAAGAAAGACAGGGTCAAGGAGAGAAAGAGATAGATTTGTTTGGCATTGAAGAAAGAGTAGGAGAAGAGGACAGCATCCAACAGTTTGTCCTCCTCATTTATTGATAAGTAATTGTTATGAAAATAAGTATTCCCCCCCACCCCCTGCTCGGAAACCTCGCGCAACATATTGCTTTGTATTATTTGTGAAACACTGTTGGTGTTCATGTCATCATTTTCAAATAGCTGAGCACCAACCTGAGAGTTTCGAGTCTGCAGTGTGGACTCTTCAGTCCAGGAGACACCAGGTCCACTCCTGAATCCTGCAGGTTGTTGTTACTCAGGTCCAGCTCTCTCAAACTAGAGGACTGGGAGCTGAGAACTGAGGACAGAGCTTCACAGCATCTCTCTGAAAGGTCACAGCCACTCAGTCTGAAAGGGATTCAATAAAAAGTCAATCCAATAATTAACAGGAAGAAAATAACCCCTCAGAGGGTGATACTGTTTATTTAACTGAACACCAACCTGAGAGTTTTCAGTCTGCAGTGTGGACTCTTCAGTCCAGCTGACACCAGCTTCACTCCTGAATCCTGCAGGATGTTGTTACTCAGGTCCAGCTCTCTCAGACTAGAGGACTGAGAGCTGAGAACTGAGGGCAGAGCTTCACATCTTCTCTCTGTCAATGTACAGCCACTCAATCTAAAAGAGATTCAATAGAAAGGCCATACAATTATTAATATATGAAGAAAAAAACATCTAAGAGGTTCATCATTTTTAAATAGCTGAGCACCAACCTGAGAGTTTCCAATCTGCAGTGTGAACTCTCCAATCCAGAGGACAGATGTGTCATTCCTGAATCCTCCAGGTCATTGTTACTCAGGTCCAGCTCTCTCAGACTAGAGGACTGGGAGTTGAGAGCTGAAGACAGAGCTTCACAGCTTCTCTCTGACAGGTCACAGTCTTTCAGCCTGAAAAGGAATCAGCAATATATAAGAACACAGCTTCAAGCAAGAATAAACAAATTATAATTAAAGCAAAACTGCATTTAAACTGAATAGTTGTGTGTGCACGTACAGAGCTTTCTTGGAGGCTTTGACCACTGGCAGCAGCCTCAGAAGAGCCTCCTCTGAAGCAGAGTATTTCTTCAGGTCAAACAAGTCTAGATCTTCTTCTGATGACAGTAAGATGAAGACCAGAGCTGACCACTGAGCAGGAGACAGTTTATCTGTGGAGAGACGTCCTGAACTCAGGGACTGTTGGATCTCCTCCACTAGAGAACCATCATTCAGTTCATTCAGACAGTGGAACAGATTGATGCTTCTCTCTGCAGACAGATTCTCACTGATCTTCTTCTTGATGTACTCAACTGTTTCCTGATTGGTCTGTGAGCTACTTCCAGCATAGGTCATCAGACATTGTAGTTGTCTCTGATTGGTCTGCAGTGAAATACCCAGGAGGAATCGGAGGAACAAGTCCAGGTGTCCATTTGGACTCTGTAAAGCTTTGTCCACAGCACTCTGATGGAGATGATTTAATTTAGGTTCGACTCTGGAGACTTTAGGCCGCCGGGAGGTTGTTTGTTCTTCTGCCAGCAGGTTGACTCCAGAGTTGGTGAAGGTTAGATGGACATGAAGAGCAGCCAGGAACTCCTGAACACTCAGATGGACGAAGCAGAACACCTTGTCCTGGTACAGTCCACTCTCCTCTTTAAAGATCTGTGTGAACACTCCTGAGCACACTGATGCTGCTCTGATATCGATGCCACACTCTGTCAGGTCTGATTCATAGAAGATCAGGTTGCCTTTCTGCAGCTGCTCAAAAGCCAGTTTTCCCAGAGACTTGATCATCTTCTTTGTTTTTCTATTACAGTTTGAATCAGTCCCAGATCCTCCATCATACTTGATGTTCTTCAGTTTGGACTGAACCACCAGGAAGTGGATGTACATCTCAGTCAGGGTCTTGGGCAGCGGTCCTCCATTTCTGGTCTCCAACACCTTCTCCAGAACTGTAGCAGTGATCCAGCAGAAGACTGGGATGTGGCACATGATGTGGAGGCTTCGTGATGTCTTGATGTGGGAGATGATTCTGCTGGCCTGCTTCTTGTCTGTGAATCTCTTCTTGAAGTACTCCTCCTTTTGTGGGTCAATAAAACCTCTGATCTCTGTCACCATGTCAACATACTCAGCAGGGATCTGATTGGCTGCTGCAGGTCGAGTGGTTATCCAGATGCGAGCAGAAGGAAGCAGATTCCCCGTGATGAGGTTTCTCAGCAGCACACCCACTGAGGAGGACTCTGTAACATCAGTCAGGAGCTCAGTGTTGAGGAAGTCCAGAGGAAGTCGACACTCATCCAGACCGTCAAAGATGAAGACAACCTGGACCTCTTCAAACCTGCAGATTCCTGCTTCTTTGGTTTCACTAAAGAAGTGATCAACAAGTTCCACCAAGCTGAACTTTCTCTCTTTCAGCACATTCAGCTCTCTGAAGGTGAATGGGAATATGAACTGGATGTCCTGGTTGGCTTTGCCTTCAGCCCAGTCCAGAGTGAACTTCTGTGTTAAGACTGTTTTCCCGATGCCAGCCACTCCCGTTGTCATCACGGTTCTGATTGGTTCATCTCTTCCAGGTGGGGCTTTAAAGATGTCTTCACATCTGATTATTGTTTCTGGTCTGGCTGGTTTCCTGGATGCTGTTTCGATCTGTCTGACCTCATGTTCTTCATTGACCCCTGCAGCCCCTCCCTCCATGATGTAGATCTCTGTGAACATCTGATACAGAACGGTTGGGTTTCCTGCTTTAGCAATCCCCTCAAACACACACTGGAACTTTATCTTCTGGTTAGTCTTGAGTTTACGCTGACAAACTCCAGAATGACTTCCTGAATGAACACACAACAGGAAAAATCAATAAGTCAAAGAACATATTTCAACATTCAAATAATAAGTATATATTTTAATGCATCTTTTCAGACATTAGTAAATGTCCCATTTTTAAATGTGTTAAAATCCTCTTACTGCTCTGCAGACGGTCAGCCAGCTCCTCCTGCTTCATTCTCCTCAGGAAGTGCAGTGTGATCTTCAGAAATGCTTCTCTGCTCCTCCTCCTCTGCTCTTCATCCTCACCTTCCAAAACCTTCTCATCCTCCCTCTGACTCTCTAAGCATTCTGGGTAATCTGGACATAGAACCTTCTGAAACTTCTTCAGCTCGTTCTTTACAAAAGTGACAATGTTCTCCTCCAGCAGCTGGACCAGAATGATAAAGTCAACATTTAGTTTAAAGAACTCAACATGTGATTCATCTCTCAGTCTGAAGGCCTGCTGGTTTGAAAAGAGCAGCATGGAGACTATTGGGATCTGAATGGTAGTTCATCATTTAATCTGTAGATAATAATGAAAATATTCTTTTAATATGTACACACCATAAATATGGAGTCCAGGTCTGGTTGCTGCTGCAGGTTAGACTGACCAACGAGGCCTTCTGAGCTCTCCTGGTGAACTCTGTAGAGAAAACATCAAGGTTAAGAACATTTAATGATCTGTGCACAGTCCTGATGACGACACAATGGCAACTGTGGCTCTTGAGGAGTGTTATGTGGTTCAGGACTAGGATTGGGTATCGTTTGGGTATCATCATCAGCGCTGTGGTCTGGCAATTCGAGACTAAGTGCAAAGAGACAATACGGGGATAATGTGGACTCTAACTACCAGGCCTCCAACACTAGCAACATGTTGTCTGGATTAAGAACCATCACAGACCACAAGAGGAAACCTGCAGAGCTCAGGTAACCTGGACCTGACGGCCAAGCTCTTAAGGTGTCTGCAGATCAATTGGAAGATGTCTTCATAGACATTTTCAACCTCTCACTGCTCCAGTCTGATGATACAAGAAGGCCACCAAGGGCGGACTGGCCATCGGACGTTCGGGAAATTTCAATTTCCGGATTCAGAAAGAATCTTCTGCTATTATAACAATGACGTCCTAAACTCATTATTATATGCTGATAATTCTAGTCTTTAACAAGTTTACAAGTCTTTAATTGTGTATGTAAATACAGTATGATTATTATTACTATTGTTATTAGTTAAGTCCAGTCATGGTGGTGGTGAGGAGGAGGAAAAAGATGAAGAGGAGGAGGACAGGCAGGAGGAGTATGGAGCAGGAGGAACCAGCACAGATACAGTGGAAGGTACAAGTCCAGAGTGCAGGGCTGTATAACGTAGCGTTGGCTTGTTCTGGTCTCTTTTTGTAGAGTTATTATTACTATTATTAAAATTACTTCTAAAAAGGTTCTACATGTGCTCTCCACATGCTCTCATGAAAGGCCGCTCCGTCCCAAAGTCCCGGGACAAATTTCTGTCCCAGCACATCCCTGAAGACCACCATTGTCCCTGTCCTGTCTGAAATCAGACCAAATCCCTCTACCTGGATGACTACCCAGTAGTCTCACATTGCCAGACCTTCCTCCACAGAGCTGCAGAGGAAGGTCTGACTAGTCCACACCACATTCTGGGATGGAAGAATGTCCTCTGGTTTATTGGCATTTCTTTAAACCAATCACAATCATCTTCAGATTAAAATCACATTATGTCAAACCTAGAAAAACTAGACAAAACTAGACCATGAAGCTCTGAGAGAGTCTGATAATAAAAAAGTTCAGTTATAAATTCTTACCTTTCATCAACAGCTTGTCCATCTTTAAAGTGAATAGGATAACCCATAGACCGGTCACTCTTCATGGACACACAGCTGGGTTCAGGTCCCGGTTCAGGTCTTTGCTGCAGACTAATACAAACAAAGGGACGAATATTTTTAACCAGATACATTAATGAATTTCCCCCGTTTTATTATAATAACAATAATGATATATTAGTCTTATTTTGAGAATTGAGCGTCAGGATGAATATTATAAATGGATCCGTCTCAGAGTAGACCATGTTGTGAACATGTAACTTCTCTTAGTGCTGCACTCTGAAGCAGAAGCTCACGTCACTTTGACTCAACATGAGTCTCATGACTTTAGTCTCAAAATTCTTACCTTCCATCAACAGCTTGTCCATCTTTAAACTCAATAGGACGATCCATAGACCAGTCACTCTTCATGGACACACAGCTGGGTCCAGGTCCAGGTTTCTGCTGCTGCATCCTGATACAAACAAAGACCGTGGATGAATTACTATTGTGTGCTCATCTCAACTCATACTCAAAAAGTAATCTGTTTGTGGTCGGTTAGCTCGGTTGGTAGAGCAGGTGCACATATGTAGAGGGTCAGGGTTAGAGTCCGACCTGTGACGGTCTTGCCTCTCTCTCCCCTTTCATAAGATGTCCGATCATTAAAGGCGGTATTGCCCAACAAAGAATCTTTAAAAAATAAAAAAATTAAAGTAATCTGATCAAAGATGCTGTCTCATCTCAGTCGTTGGCTCTTATTTGACTAATAAAGTAAGAAGATGTAGGCGTACACTGTGATGTCACTGCTGACATGATATACTGCTGAGTCCTACATGAGACTACAAAGATCTGGATCCAGACCTGATTCTTCTTCTCAGGAGGGTCATTAAATTAACCTTTAAATTCTTACCTTCCATCAGCAGCTTGTCCATCTTTAAACTCAATAGGATAATCCATAGACCAGTCACTCTTCATGGACACACAGCTGGGTCCAGGTCCAGGTTTCTGCTGCTGCATCCTGATACAAATAAAGACTGTGGATGAGTTACTATTCACCAAATGTAATCTGATGAAAGATGGCGTCTCATCTCAGTAGATAATCAGTGGTTGGCTCTTTGTTGCGTATTCCAGTAAGAAGTTCTTATTAACTAGATATTGAGAGTGAATCCTGATGGAGGAGTGATGTGAGTGCTGAGCTCTAACATGGAGAAGAGTCCATCATCATCTCACCTCTGAGCTTTGGTCTGGCTGTCATGGTCCCCCCACAGAGTGGGTTTTTTAAAGGGAGGGGCTCCCTCCTCTCTGTCCTCACACTGACTCATAGCAGAGTCCACACCTGCTGGGAGACATCACCTCTGTTACTGTCGGCCTATAAAAGGATAAAACTCCAATGTGCCATATACGACCATGTTGTGCTGTTTTATTACATTATAAACCAGATTATCTTTCTATAATATAACTATATGAATACAAACTAAGTCAGTTAACATTATTATGTTAACATGATAAGGTGTAGTTATTGGTGTATTATTGTAGATGGTAATATATTCTTGTAATGTGTTTATTTTGGACTCTTTTCTGCATTTCTTTACTTCCTTTTTAAGTATTTGTGCTACAGCAATGGACGACCTTTGTTCTCTGCGGATCAATAAAGTTTTATGTAATCTCATAAAATAAGGATTTAACTCCTTGGACCTCTTCAACTTCTAAAAACTCCTTCAGTTAACTTCTTTGAGTCTTTTGTGATTCTACTGAACATTTTTCCCGTGATAGTTACAGCTTCTGGAAAGGCCATCGGCAGCTCTTCTTCATTTCTCTTTTTAAAGATTATTTTTGGGCATTTTAGTTCAAAGTTCAAACACTTTATTGTCATCGTTCAGCACAACAAGATCACTGTGTGACAGCCTAAGGCTGCACTAAGACTGTAAAATACATTCAATAAATAGAAATTCATCTAGAATCACATATATTATCAAATAACAAGAGATAATAATATATAATGAGCTGAAAATGTTAGATAAAAGTTAATTACTGAAATATATAAATGTATATGATATTTATATATGAATAAGTTAACATTATATAAGTAGGAGCTCAGTTGTGTTACAGCATCAGGATTCCTTATTGCCAGCTGAAGGCTTGAAAGGGAAGGGGGGGGGTGACATGCAGCAAAAGGCTGCGTCAAGGAGTAAATCTCAATATATATGGGGGCGCTCTACCAACTGAGCTAACCGGGCGCCCTGCTTCTCTTCTTCAAATGACAGGAAACACAGAACTAGATGAAGGAATCTGGCTTTTAACAGACTGATGAAGTCATTGGTTACCATGACGATAACCAGCAGGTTGGTCATTCAGCCGACCGCTAACATCTTCACAGCAGAACGTATACTAACGCAGTACTTTGATAGCGTGTATTGGTACTTTTACTGAAGTACACATTAATCATCAGAGACTTCAGAGTCTTTCATGAGTTGTTTTTAATATGAATAATAAGTGAGTGTCAGTAATATTAAATGAGTCATTAACTGTCCTCACGCTAACAGATCACCTTCAGTCCTGTCTCACTTTGTCAGCAGAGCTGCATTTGATTTCTCAAATATTTCATTTGAATCACCTCCATAACTGTTACCATGGTTACCGCCTGTTGTTGGAAAGCTGGTGATCCTAAACACGGTGGCTAACAGCTAACTGTAAGGTTAACCTTAACCCCCCTAACCCCCTAACCCTAACCCCCTAACCCTAACCCCCCTAACCCTAACCCCTAACCCTAACCCCCCTAACCCTAACCCCCCTAACCCTAACTCTGTCCAAAC
This sequence comes from Percina caprodes, assembly GCA_013375575.1. Taxonomy (NCBI): domain Eukaryota; kingdom Metazoa; phylum Chordata; class Actinopteri; order Perciformes; family Percidae; genus Percina; species Percina caprodes. The sequence goes on along the minus strand of JABXJD010000395.1, from coordinate 157,927 downwards.
TTAACTCTTCAACCCATTTTCCAGTTTGATGAAACTAACAGATCAGAAATCAGCTGAAAAGTTTTACTTACCAACAGTTTAACCTGGAGGAAACATCTGGTCACAACACAGGACGGAGTCCAGTACCAGAGAAAGACTTTGACCTTTAATGTCCCTTATCAAGACACCTGATCACCAGCTACAGGACACACCTACACACACACACACACACACACACACACACACACACACACACACACCTACACACACACACACACACACACACAGATCCAAAGTGCAACATTATAATTAGTGAGAGGAAGGTTGAACATTAACACTCTTCATCACAGGCAGGTAAGTTGAACACATGAAGACGGTTGACAGAAACGTAGTATTCCTCCTCAGCCCTTTAAGACAGAGACCAACCCTGGCAGCAAGACCTCAGGGTCCACCTGCCCTGCAGCTCAGCACCAGATCAGACTCGGACTCACTCCTCTTATTGTTAACAGCCCGACCTTAAAGAGTTCTTCAGGTTCTGCAGAACGACAAACTACGTTTCTGGAAAAAAGACACAAAAGAAAAACTACTAAAATATTGTTCTCAAGTAAAAGTACCAATACTTTGATAAAATATTATTTAATTACAAGTAAAAACACCTATATGGAAAATTACTCAAGTAATAAGCAGTTCATTTAAAATGTACTTTAAGTTAAAGTTACTTAGTTATATTAAAAAAACTGTAAAAAGGGGGGGGGGATCTCTACCATGTAGTGAAAATAGGACAAGGGGTCATAAATTTCAACCATTTTGTTTTTAATTAAAGAAAAATCTATACAAATGAATACACATTCAATAATGCTGATACATTATTATCATTAACAACAGATGTCACACGTGACCTTTAAGACTCTTAGAAAGGTTTAATGTGCAATTTTAGTTCAGACCATCCCATAAAACGTCTTCAAACAGGCGTCTGAAAGTGAAAGTACCAAACATGGTTAGTTCTGAGGGCCACAGCCCAGACTAGCAGCTAGCTTCTACAGCTAATGTCCACAGCCCAGACTAGCAGCTAGCTTCTAGAGCTAATGTCCACAGCCCAGACTAGCAGCTAGCTTCTACAGCTAATGTCCACAGCCCAGACTAGCAGCTAGCTTCTACAGCTAATGTCCACAGCCCAGACTAGCAGCTAGCTTCTACAGCTAATGTCCACAGCCCAGACTAGCAGCTAGCTTCTACAGCTAATGTCCACAGCCCAGACTAGCAGCTAGCTTCTACAGCTAATGTCCACAGCCCAGACTAGCAGCTAGCTTCTACAGCTAATGTCCACAGCCCAGACTAGCATCTAGCTTCTACAGCTAATGTCCACAGCCCAGACTAGCAGCTAGCTTCTACAGCTAATGTCCACAGCCCAGACTAGCAGCTAGCTTCTACAGCTAATGTCCACAGCCCAGACTAGCAGCTAGCTTCTACAGCTAATGTCCACAGCCCAGACTAGCATCTAGCTTCTACAGCTAATGTCCACAGCCCAGACTAGCAGCTAGCTTCTACAGCTAACGTCCACAGCCCAGACTAGCAGCTAGCTTCTACAGCTAATGTCCACAGCCCAGACTAGCAGCTAGCTTCTACACATCTAAGTAGGCCGTATGTGTATGTGAATTAATTTAGCCAGTCTCCTAGCCAGTTGTCCTAGGGAAAGGAGGGGGGGGCAATTCATTTTCCCAAGGGGCCACATGAGTATCAGGGGCTGTTGTGGAGGAAGTATCAAGGTAGTAAGTATTAAAAGCTAAATGTACAACGTATACGTCGATGTATATGTCACCCGGAGGCCACTTGGAGAGATACCTGCTGCTGTACAAGTTGCTGATCTTTAGCTCATTAGATGGTCAGTTAGCACCATCTAGTGGACAGATAGTAGACCTCCATCATCTGATGGGGGACTGGCTCTGGGAACAGGTTGGACTGGTTCTGACGTCTCTCTGACTCTGAAGTTATGAAGACGTCACGGCGTCATCGGATCAAATGCACATCGACACCAGAAATTCATACGTTGTAGAATTATTCTATTAATGTGAAGAAGTAACACAGTTGTAGAAGAAAGACATCCCTTTATACGTATATCCGGTGAGGGGAAATTCACATTGTTCACTCAGTTTGGTACATTTAATACACACTGGACAGATTTTTCAAGTAGTTTTTAAAATGTACTTGATTTTAAGGTGAAGGATTGTATTTTGCTACATTACAAATCCTATCGTTACTGAGTAAAAACAAGTTTGACTAATGAAAACTGAAAGGAAGAAAAATAAATAAATAAATAAATCACACCGTCTATAACCACTACACCAGACCTTGGCTTCCTTTTTTGTGCCAACGTATGCAGCTTCTTCTTCTCTGGTTGTAAGGCGCCATATAAAAAGAAGTAGAAGAAGTGTAACGTGACGGAGCGGTCGGACCCATGGATGTATGAAGAGAACGGTCTGACCCCTGTGGCGGCGAGCTGAGAACTGAATGGGAGACATTAACATGGACGGGAATCAGCTGTTATCCCTCAAAAACATCAGCTCATGGGAAAGAAAGAGAGGTCGATACAGAGCGCCGAGGTTTTAACCAAACATGGACGCACAACATCGCCACAACACTACGCCATTTTCTGAAGGGGAGTTTCTAGTTACTGTTCAGGTTTTCCCTTCTGGTCCAATGAAAACCACGTATCTCCAGATGTGTGTTGATGTTGAATGTTTGTGATAAACTGAAGTATGATGTCATAAGAGTGTCATAAAAAGAATAAATCTGTAAAATAAGAAGAAACTAAATGTCAAAGTTCAACTCAGTTCAGTTTATTTAAGAAGAAGACAGATCAAATTAATAAAACTAATGATTATACATGGGTTAAAAATCACAGAATTAGCCAAAAGCTCGCAAACTTCCCCCTGAATCCAATCAGCTGTTCTCATGGCACAGGGAACATTTCACCAGTAGAAGGAAAAATGGATTCAATACAATTTCAGCACATTTGGACGCTAACTTGATGCCATCTGTGAAAAAGCTGAAGTTAAAGAGAGGATGGCTTCTACAAATGGATAATGATCCTAAACACACCTCAAACTCCACGGTGGATTACATCAAGGGGCGTAAACTGAAGGTTTTGCCATGGCCTTCACAATCTCCTGACCTCAACTTAATGTAAATCTATGGATAGACCTTAAAGGAGCAGAAATCTCAAAGAACTGGAAGACTTCTGGAAGGAAGAATGGGAGAAGATACCTCCAACAAGAATTAAAGACTCTTGGCTGCTACAAGAAGCGTTTCCAAGCTGGGGGTACAAGGTATTAACTCTGCAGGGGGCCCAAACTTTTGCAGACGTCATTTTTTTGTTTTCTGTTATTCTGAAAGTGTAAATAATGGAAATAAAATCTAACTTTTTGTGACATATTTTTCTTGAAGCTGCACTTTCATATTTCTCTTTGTAGTTTTGCTTATTTAAAGCTAATGTTCTTGTTCAGACTATTTCGGCTTCTCTCCGGTGTGAACACGTTTGTGAGATGTAAGGCGAGTACTCTGAGAAAACGTTTTCCCACATTGTTCACACCAGTACGGCTTCTCTCCGGTGTGAACACGTCGGTGTATTTTAAGACTACCGCTCACAATAAATGCTCTACCACATATATCACAGATGTACGGCTTCTCTCCAGTGTGAATGCGTTGATGTGTTTTAAGGTGACTACTCGTAGAAAACATTTTCCCACAGTGTTCACAGCTGTACGGTTTCTCTCCGGTGTGAACACGCTGGTGAGATTTAAAGTCATAACTATGAGTAAAGGCTTTACCACACAGATCACAGCTGTACGGCTTCTCTCCAGTGTGAATGCGCTGGTGACATTTAAAGCCACTTTTATAAGTAAAGGTTTTCCCACATTGATCACAGCTGTACGGTTTCTCTCCAGTATGAACGCGCTGGTGATATTTAAAGCCACTATTATAAGTAAAGGTTTTGCCACATTGATCACACCGGTACGGTTTCTCTCCGGTGTGAACACGTTGGTGGACTACTAGGTTACCCCTCCTAGAAAAGGTTTTACCACATAGATCACAGCTGTACGGTTTCTCTCCAGTGTGACTGCGTTGATGTTTCATTAGGTTACTCTTCAGTGTGAAAGCTGCCCCACACTGATCACAGCTGTGTAGATTCTCTCTAGTGTGAACTCTCTGATGAATCTTTAAAGATCCAGATGTTGTGAAGTGGTGACATTTTGGCCCCTCTCCTCTTCTCTGTTTCTATAGCAACAGACAAACAGAGACCGAGAGAGAGTGTTAGTGAACAACCATCTTAAACCCTGGACTTGCTCTCACTCTTCATACAATAAATTCATGACAAAATGAAGGTAAATATGTGCCGGTTGCAGACATGTTATTATGGAAGCAAATGTAGTGCTCATAACTTTTATAAGTTCAGAAATATTCTACATTTTTTCAGGGAAGTTTCCCAATTTAAATGATTGGAAATTTAAAAACAAAATCCTTTGCACTCTCTTCAGTTTCACCTTCAGTTAGAAATGTTACTGGTGGGGGTGTGTGGGGGCGGTGCGTGGTGGCTGGGTTTAGTAATAATGGGTACAGTTATTTATTTTATTTTATATTTTATCTATTTAAGCACATGGCTCCACAGGCTGGTGATAGCACGTTGCTAGGCAACAACCTGAACATCAACACATCGCTGCGCAAGGAATATTAAACCATCTGCACATCTGTCAGAGACGCAGTAAGATACACAGCAACAGCATTAATAATAATACTCTCTCTCTCTCTCTCTCTCTCTCTCTCTCTCTCTCTCTCTCTCTCTCTCTCTCTCTCTCTCTCTCTCTCTCTCTCTCTCTCTCTCTCTCTCTCTCTCTCTCTCTCTCTCTCTCTCTACCGAGTCTGATCAGAGCATCCTGGCGTTCAATATGTGCCGGTTGCAGGCCGACGAGGAGCAACCAGGTCGTTTAACAGCATTACCTTACTGTCATGTTATTATTACATGTTTAATGAATAAAATTCCTCCCTTTTTTGCTCTGATCCGAAAAAAAACCCAACTATCTGACATGTATGTGTATGCATCTGTGAAAGCGTCTGTGTGATTCATTAATATTGAGATTAGATTCCTGGTCTCTTCAGTCTGGAGGAACCTCTTTCCTTCACTCACCTCCTCCTTCTTCCTCTTGCTCCCTCGCTCCTCTGAGTCTCCCGAGGCCTCCCTGACACCTTTCCTCTTGCCCTCCTCCTCCTCCTCCTCCTCCTCCTCCTCCTCCTGGTGTTCCTGCAGGTACTCGGTGATCAGGTCCAGGTCCAGGTGGTCTTGCGGCTCCCATGTGTTCTCCTCACTGGAAAGGTGAGTGCAGACAGAAGAACATCTCCTCACACTTTGTTTTTAGGAAATCCATTCTCACTCTAGCTGCTAATCTGGATTATTCCTTTTATCTGTTGCCATGTTGGAAGGTTATTTGCGGGTCTGCACCTTAGAGTCAAAATACCAAACCTTCAACTTTGAGGGCGTGGTACAAGGCTCAAAGTTCTGCTGATAACTGAGAAATAATACAAATAGATATAACAGCATTGATTTGATTTGACAGATTTGTACTTGGCAAAGAGCGTTGTGTGGAATCAATCATGTTATTTTGGGGAATTAAAAAGAACATTGATCAACAGGAACCGCTGCAGACTGTACCAGCTGATCCTGGACATCAGGACCTGATCCAGATGGTTTAGGAGTCTCTGACTCCAGATTCTAATGAGGGACTACAGTCACACATTAAATTAATAAATAATAAACAGAAATCTTAACATCCAGTTCATAAAGTGACTCTTTGGCTTCACTGGATTCTTTCAACACACAGCGGTGAGAATGGCTTCTATTGTTATTATTATACTACACACACACACACACACACACACCTATATACACACACACACACACACACACACACACATATATATATATATATATACACACATATATATATATATACATATATATATACACATATATATATATATATATATATACATATATATATACACATACATATATATATATATACACATATATATATATATATATATATATATATATATATATATATATATATATATATATATATATATATATATATATACACACATATATATATATATATATTCTAGACTCCTACTTACTCTGAGAACTCCTTCCATTTCAGCAGAAACTCTACTCTTCCCTTCACCACTCTGCGGTCCAAAACCTTCTCCACCACATACTCCTCCTCTTCCTCCTCTTCCTCCTTCACTGCTGCAGGCTCCTCGTCCTCTTCTTCCTCCTCTTCCTCCTTCACTGCTGCAGGCTCCTCCTCCTCTTCCTCCTTCACTGCTGCAGGCTCCTCCTCTTCCTCCTTCACTGCTGCAGGCTCCTCCTCCTCTTCCTCCTTCACTGCTGCAGGCACCTCCTCCTCTTCCTCCTTCAATGCTGCATGCTCCTCCTCCTCTTCCTCCTTCACTGCTGCAGGCTCCTCCTCCTCTTCCTCCTTCACTGCTGCAGGCTCCTCCTCTTCCTCCTCCTTCACTGCAACAGGCTCCTCCTCCTCTTCCTCCTTCACTGCTGCAGGCTCCTCCTCCTCTTCCTCCTTCAATGCTGCATGCTCCTCCTCCTCTTCCTCCTTCACTGCTGCAGGCTCCTCCTCCTCTTCCTCCTTCACTGCTGCAGGCTCCACCTCCTCCTCTTCCTCCTTCACTTCTGCAAGCTCCTCCTCCTCTTCCTCCTTCACTCCTGCAGGCTCATCCTCCTCCTCCTCCTCCTCCTTCACTGCTGCAGGCTGCGCCTCCTCTTCCTCCTTCACTTCTGCAAGCTCCACCTCCTCCTCTTCCTCCTTCACTGTTGCTGCAGGACGTGCTGCAGGCTGCTCTTCCTCCTCCTCTTCCTCCTCCTTTCCTGCTCCGGTCGCCAGCTTGACGTCTGCTGAGGGCTCCTTTGGTAGAAGGGGGGGGGGGCACAGAGGAAGTGGGACAAAGCAGCAGAGATGGGAAGTAACAAAGTACAAATACTTCGAAGTACAAATACGAAGTACAAATACTTCGAAGTACAAATACTTCGTTACTGTACTCAAGTAGATTTTTCAGATATTTTTACTTTACTATTTCTTTTGTGGCGACTTTGTATTTCTACTCCTCACATTTTACAGAACTGACTCGTCCCTTTAGTTGTGTACAGACGGTCGTCATGGAGACAGCGTGGCCACACGGAGAGAGAAGTGAGAGAAAAGGATTCATAAACGGGAGCAAAATATGAAAGATATTCTATAAACAGTATGTTCTTACCTTAATTATAACTGTCTCCTGTAGTTGTACTACAGTACTTCCTGTTAGAACAGAAGATGGAGGCACCACCTTATTTAATCATCACATTAACAGACATGTTGGGGGCGTGTTGTCGTTTATAGACGTGGAAGCACCTCCGGTTGCTATGGTGACCAGTCTCATTTCTCCAGGTTGGAGGACGGCTCGTTTTGATGAAAATGAGTTTGGAGCTCGTTGTTAACCTCACTACGTTATAAATATGCATCATTAGTGATTTAATATAGTGTAGGCACACACACACACACACACACACACACACACATCAACAGAGAGTTGTCTCCGTCTGGGTTCTAACAGACACACCTGGGGCCAAGTTGGAAACCAGAATCAGCTTCAGACCCGGTCCTAATCTAGTCCTCACTAAGTTTCCAATCATTTCACTTGAGTTAACATTATTACTGTCTGAGTCATCAATTCAATCTGATTGTCAACACAGCAGGCGACTGTACGTTGTACTTGATGCACCGCTACGAGACAGCTCCATAGTTCCCAAACATGTCCTCATCTGAGAGACATGTCTGCTGAGATAGTGGACTATGCACCAAGAAGGACTCCTGGCCAATGTGCTGCGTCATTCTAAAATATAGGGAACTTCTTAATTAATGTCAGTTAAGTCATTCATATTTAATCCTGTATTTTCTTTCCAGAAGCCATATCTGAGCCCACACACACACATGTAGATCCATCCCTTTAAATGTGAAGGGAAGATTAAAAAGAGGAACTGGATCTGGGAATTCTCACAGAATCACAACTGAATTCATGTCTCGCTGCTCAGTCAGAATCTGATTAACCTGGAGTCCCCGTCTCTGTCCCAGTAATCATATTATGGGATGTTTCAGGCCTGTTGGCAGACATCCATTTCATATAAAGAGCCTTTTCTCCATCAACACTGAAGTTTCTCAGCTTGTTCTCTAAGAAACGGTCGTCATTCACACGGCTACTTTTACTTTTATACTTCAAGTACATTTCCAAGCCTGTACTTAATCACTACTTCCACTTATACCACAGTATTTTACCACAATTATCTGTACTTCTACTCGAGTACGGGAAGTGAGTACCCCCCCCCCCCCACTGTAATGTAATGCGCGTGCGGGTTAGTTCCTCCAGCAAATGTTCCTGAAACTCGTTTCTCTGCAGCAAATTATTCAATATTCACAGCTTAAATAATATAATAACAACACGCGTTAATATTACCGGTCTATGGTCTGTTCTAGCGGGTCAGACGGAGCACACGGTTGCTCAGCAACGGACGTTCTGTTTCCATGCCGAACGGGAAGCTAACGCATGCGCAGCTACGGCTTCTATTCGCTTTGATAGCCGTGTAAGAGACATTATTAAAGTGTGTGTGTGTGTGTGTGTGTGTGTGTGTGTGTGTGTGTGTGTGTGTGTGTGTGTGTGTGTGTGTGTGTGTGTTTACCTGGAGCTCCGTCTTCTTAAAACTCACTAATAACAAAGAACTCTCCCGCCAGCCCGAGATCACAGTGTAGCAACGAGACTTCCGGTTTCCTCCAAGTCAGGTTTTTCAGAATAAAGTTCCAAATGAAAGAAGGCCGCCGCCTGGAGGCCAGGAGGGAACAACAGCTCCACATTCCCTTAATGAACCAGTTAGAGGTGGACTGGGACTGAGGACAATTACTCTACAACTGGACTGTACTCCAGGTACTTGTACTTCTTGAGTATTAATGTACAGCATGTGGCCTTGTTTTATTGGACTCATGTTGCATTAAGTTGTTCCACATTCCCCGACATTTAAAACAAGTCGATCATTGACGTTATTCTACAAGTCAGATGAATAAATCAGCCGACCCAACTCCCCCCCCCCAGTAGTTATCACTTTGACTTTAATTAGGACTTTGTGAGGCAAAATAACATGAGGAGATCCACCTCAGGCAGGACACACACACACACACACACACACACACACACACACACACACACACACACACACACACACACACACACTTCATTTTCTGCATCCTGGTTTATTTTTCTGTAACAATTTGTGTCTTTTCTGCATTAATTTATGGTGCAAATGTCTCCATGTATGTAAAGGAAATATAATAGGTATTTGGAGTAGGCTGCACTGAGTTACATAGTTTTTATTATGGGGGTGTATCAATCTCAGTAAAGAGAGACAACTGATGAATGAAATCATGATATGATCAAATGAACAAATGATGAAACGTATAGATTTTATTAAAAGCATTTAGAAACATTAGACTATATGATGATTGTTTATAGAAACATTTGTTTTCCACATTTTAAATATATTACAATATGATTTAAAATATAAAGGACATAATAGTGACCAATAACAGTTGATTATTTTTGAGATGTGACATATCATGAAGTGTTTTAGTCAAACAGTTCAAATGTTGATAACCAGAGATGAAATCAGATGAATGTTTTTGTGTTTGAGTCTCAGATCTGCTTCACAGTGCAGAGTGTGTGTGATGGTGAACACACTGAACTTTGATTTCAGCAGCTGGTCTTCAGTCAGTGTTTCTGTCCACAGGAGAGACTCTCAGTCCTGCAGAGGACACAGAGACACTGAGGAACCAGACCAGAACCCAAACCCAGGATAGAGAGGCTGAGTGAATGTGGTGTTGAAGGTGTGGAGGTGGATCAGTGAGTCAGAGGAGACTGTGTAGAAGGACAGAGAGCCAGCAGGAACGTCCACATACACTGCTACTCTGTTAGAGACAGAGCAGGAAGTGAGGACTGTTCTTCTCTTATTGTGACAGACAGAGTAACCATCTTCATCAGAGCAGAACAGACTCCAGGAATGATCATTACCTCCAAACACACAGTCTCTACTGCCTCCTTTCCTTCTGATTCCTCTGTAACTCACTGATATATTAACCCCTCCTCTCCTCTCGACCTCCCAGTAACAGCGACCAGTCAGACCATCTCTACACAGCAGCTGAGGCCAGCGGTCAAATCTGTCTGGATGATCAGGATATGACTGATCCTCCTCCACATACGTCACCTTCCTGTTGTTGTCAGACAGTTTGAGGTTTCTGTGTACTGTGTTTGTGTCCAGTTCCAGTTCACAGACATCTGATGGAGAGAACAAGACACAATACAGCTGCAGGTTATCATCTGATCATTTATTAACAACTTTACTGACAATAACTGAAAGAAAACCCTTCAAACGTTGATTTGATTTCCAGCTGTGAGAGATGTTTAACAATCCAGTTCTACCAACATGAAGAGTTCCTGAACATGAGAGTCAACATGTCAACAATGTCCAGCTTCTTGTCCTCGTGTTGACCCGATGAGGACAGCTGATGATCCAAATCTAGAAACATCAACTGAATAAAGTCTCACTAATAAAACTGTCCCATCTTCTTCTACTGCAGCACAAAGCAGCTCTGAACCATCTGCTTTCTAAAACTGCTATTAGCTGATGTTCACTTATAGAAATACCAGTTTATGGATGAAAAATGAGGATTTATGGTATGTTTGTGTCTGTGTCGTATATCTGATACCAGGTCTCCCATCAGGGAGGAACTGGAAGATAAATCTACCTCAACTCACTTTATTCACCTTTAAACATCTTTGGGACATTAATTATGTCGTGTTGTGTTCAGGGACTGTGAGTTTTTTCAACGCTTATTTATTAAAAACATCCAGAGAAGAAAACTGAAGGTTACTTGAACACAACTTATGTGTGAATAAAAACTAAAGAACCAAAGTTAGCTTTCTGTTGGCTGGACTGTTGATTCATGTATTTATGTATTTATTAGTTCTGTTGGATCAACGTGTTCAGTTTGTTCTGTTTGTGGATTTTAAATTAATTAATTAAATCCTAACATCTTTCCAGAAAAAGGAAGAAAATATATCTTCGTACTTCAGGCAAGAAAATCTAAAAATCAAGTGTAGGGACCTCCACAAATACTGTTAAATAAATATAAATAAAGTATTTTATACAGTTAACTACATTAATACATGGTGTTTCAGTTCATAACAGGGTAAATACAATAAGCATTTTTCCCATAATCCTTTGTTTTGAAGGGAAGTGTAATGTATTTCCAGTGGAGTAATCTAAGTTAATTATTCTCTGTATAGCTCCACTCCTAGCCAATCAGATGGCTTTGTTGGGGAGTAGAAAAGAAAGGAGGAAGTCAGAGAGGACATGTAGAGCACGTTGGAGGGAGAAACATGCAGTCAGCAGAGGAGAGAAAAACTAAGTTTAATGTCCAGCTGACTGAGGTCTGGAGACTAATGGACTTTAAACTTTTGTAAAGTATTATTGTTGCAGTTAACAGTCGTGTGCAGCTCTCAGTTTGGTAACTAGTTATCCTGTAGTTTTAAGGTAAGTTCAGGCAGGTTAGCTGTGTTTGTGTGTTCACTAGCTTTGAAGGTGACAACTGTTAACTGTTGACTTGTTTAAGCTAGCGCCGCCGTGAGGGACAGTCAGCTGGAAACGCCAGCCGCAGCTTTCACCGAGGACCGGGAGGAACCAGGACTTCACTGGAGGACCAGGACTTCACTGGAGGACCAGGACTTCACTGGAGGACCAGGACTTCACTGGAGGACCAGGACTTCACTGGAGGACCAGGACTTCACTGGAGGACCAGGACTTCACTGGAGGACCAGGGCTGTGGCTGTGGGGTTGCTCAACGTTTCAGTCAGTAAAAAACATGTAATATCTGCAACACTGCTTTAAACTCGGCTTTAAACTCTGCTTTAAACTCGGCTTTAAACTCTGCTTTAAACTCGGCTTTAAACTCTGCTGGTCTTCTTCAGGCCTAACCCAGCAGGGTGGAAACCTTTCATTAAATATGGGAGTTTAAAGCAGTGTTGCAGACATTACATGTTTTTCCCTTTTGAAATACCGATATAGCTCATAGTGAGTTAAGTAGTTCCACAGTGGAGGCTCCGCGTTATTGGTTGTTGATTATTTTTTTTTCACAAATATCTTTATTTGAATTTTAAATGTTTTCCAGACAAACAATAGAAAGAATGTATAAAGACAAACATAAAAAACAGGGAGCACAAAAAAAACTAAAAAAACTAAAAAAACAAACACATCCTCCCCCCACCCTAGAACCCCATGCTCACTCCATCAGCAACAAAAAAACAAAGTTATAGTTTACATGTCACAGGCTTTTACAAGGTGCAAGAAAGGCAACCACATATCTTTAAAGTCCTCAAGTTTTCCTCTCGCAATGTAGGTCAGTTTCTCCAGTGCCAGGTGGTTGGACATTAGTTTGATCCACTGGTTTATCTTTGGTCTTTCTGTGTTCTTCCAGTTCAGAGCGATTACATGTTTAAGCTGCAATAAGCAGAAACTAACAAGATTCCTCTTTTTTGTAGTCCCTTTAGGAAAGAGTTTACCGTCCATTGGCATGTTACATTCAGTCAAACGGGAAATAAAAAGTCTGAAGTTCCGGACACTGCCACATACAATGAAGAAGAGTGGCCTTATCTACATCATTTTACACAAACATCAGGAGTATTAGAATTAAAATGGTGAAGTTTTACAGGAGTAATGTAGGTTCTAAATAACCATTTGTACTGCAGCAATCTAAACCTGGTGTTAATAGTCTGTGCCAGCAGGCAGGAATGTTTCCACTCATCGTCTGAAATTTCTGTTGGTAAATCAGTTTTCCAAGCTTGCAAATACGAAAGACCACTTTCTTTTGAGGAGAGCAGTAAAATGTTGTAAAATTTGGAAAGCAGGCCTCTACTCTGATGGTTAACGGCTGTGTTCTCTATAGTGGTGAGTGGGGGTTTCACAGTAGACTTTAGTTTAGAGTGTCCCAAAAAGAAAACACCATTCGATCCTGTCAAATGCCTTTTCGGCATCTAACGACAGAAAGGCATGGTCCATGGCAAACTGTTTTTCGTATAATATATTCAATAATCGGCGGGTATTGTGAAAAGCTTGGCGCCCAAGAACAAATCCATTTTGGTCATTTGAAATTAAGTTAGGAATATGTGATTCGATTCTCCGAGCTAGAGCTTTGCATAGTATTTTGGTGTCACATGACATCAAGGATATAGGCCTATATGAGCCCATGTCTGTCGGAGCTTTACCTGGTTTTAACAGAAGCTGCCAATCTTAAGGATGGAGGTAGGATGCCCTTCTCATAGGACTCATTATACATTTCAAGTAGATGAGGTAATAATTTATCTGAAAATCTCTTATAAAGCTCAGTAGGCAGGCCATCAGGGCCAGGGGCTTTACCTGCATTCATATGGGCAAGTGCCTCCTTAAGTTTTCCATCTAACTCATGTTTTGTTTCCTCAGACAAGGTTGGGAATTGGAGTTGGTCCAGAAACTGATCCTGTTTATCCATATTGTCTGGATATTGGGATGTATATAAATTTTTATAATATTCTGCAAAAGTGTCATTTATACATTTTGGATCCACTACCTTCTCTCCATTTTCAAGTACAATCGAATTAACAGCCCTACTTGTCTGTATTTTTTAAGCCTCCACCAGGAGTTTTCCTGCCTTCTCACCCTGATCATAGTACGACGGTTTCAACCACAGTAAACTAGTTGCTATTTTATTGGTAGTGAGTTCATTATATTCAGATTTTAATAGGAGAAGCTTTTTATACTTTTCAGTGTCATCACAGTAATACAGCTGGTCCTGCAGTTCCTTTATTTGCTTGTCAATATCTTTCAGTTTATTTAGATGTATTTTAGATTTATGCCGAATGTATCTCATTGTTTCCCCCCTTATATAGGCTTTAAATGCTTCCCATTTTATTGATGCACTGGTCTGGTCTTTATTAAAATTAAAATATTCCGTTATTTTTTCTTCAAGAAATTCCTCAAATTCTGCGGACTTCAGCCATTTAGCTTGAAACCGAAATGGAAGTGGAGATGAATAATAATTGGAAAACTTAATTGATAAGATAATTGGGGCGTGGTCTGAGAGTAGTATAGTCTCATACCAACAATTCTGAATCATAGATATCAGACCAGAAGAAATCAGAAAGAAATCTATCCGAGAATATGTTTTATAGGTAGCAGAGAAACATGAATACTCAATCTTACTCGGATAAAGTTGTCTCCAAATCTCCACTAAGTTAAGATCTTTCATAAATTTTCCAATCGTTTTCCTGGCTTGTTGGTGGGATGTGTCGGAGCTATTTGAACGGTCTACTACAGGATCTCCTCCGATGATGAACTGGCCCCTATAACCCGACACAGTTAAAAAGAAATGTTGATAAAAGGCAGGACCATCCCCATTGGGGCGTATAGACATACCAAGTTGACTAATGTAGAGATTATAGTTCCACTAAGTATAATAAATCTCCCAGGTGGATCCAGATATTTATCTTTTAGATCAAAAGGAACTGATTTATGGATCAATATAATGACCCCTCTTGCATGAGTCGTAAAACTAGAGGAGAATACCTGACCAGGCCATCTAGATTTGATCTTATTCACATCTTTATCTACCAAGTGTCTCTCTTGTAAGAAACACACTGTGCTCTTCATTTGTTTAATTCTGCCAGTACCTGTTTAAGATTGACAATTTTGTTTAGACCTCTTACATTCCAACTGGACACATTTATAACTGAGGTATCGAACATAAATCATGTGATTGAAAATATCTCAGGTTGTGTAAAGTCATCAAACACAAAATAATCTGGAGTGAGCCCCTTATTACAAAACCCCACACATTTCCCCAAACCCTTTAAGACTAGGAACGTGGGTTATATGAAAGGTTTCATCCACGTAGTGGGTAACGTGTAAATCTGCACACATGAGCTCGCTGTCGTAGAAATGTTTGGACCATAATGAAACTTGACGCACATAAACGTGCACCCAGTGCGTGATGAATCAAAAATCTATATCAATAATACTAAAAACATATCTTAAGACCATCGTGCCAGTAACGTATTTTAACAAAAAAGGCAGCTTACTAAATTATCCGTTGAGTTTTGTAGTTTTTGGCCACACTCGTCAGTGGCTCCTTATTTAAGTTACGGAGTCGTCACAGGTCTGCGAGCTTATTTCCTGAAAGTTCTTCAGCCTCAACAACCGATTTAAAAATCCTGCGTTTGTCATTGTGCGTGATGATCAGGTGAGCTGGGTACAGCACGCCATACCGAACATTCAGTGCGAAGCTGGGTTTCACACCGTTGAAGCGCTGTTGCAGTTTCCGTGTCTCTGCGGAGAGGTCGGGGAAAAAGGCGACTCGTTGATTCTCATAGCGTACCTCCGTCATTTTCCTGGCGCTTCTCAGGGTTGCTTCCCGGTCCCGGTAGTTCAGAAACTTCATTATTATCACCCGTGGCGATGTAGATTTAGGGTTAATAGGCCCGATCCTGTGTGCTCTCTCTATGATGGGGGACAGGGTGAGACCTTCACCTAGTGTATCTCGGAGCCACTTCTCCAGAAAACCACTCAGATCTGAGCCTTCCGATTTTTCGGGTAGCCCAACCAGTCTCAAATTAGAGCGTTTGCTTCTGTCTTCTTCCTCTGTAATTCTGTCACAAAGGGTCTCTACAGTTTTCTCCAGTATTTTAACTTTGCCTTGAAGAGGAGTTACATCATCTTCTGTTTGAGAGATCTGCTCCTCCGTCTCATTGATTCTTTGAGAGTGTAACTGTATATCCCCTTTCATATCGTTAATTGCTTTCAGCATGTCGGTAGATTGTTTGGCTGTGTCCCCTTTAACGACAGAATTTCCTTGAGAATGTGACCATTTGTCGGGCTCAACGCCACCAGCGCCTCCGGTGTTTCAGGTGTCTCAAGAGTCTCCGATGCCTCCCGTATATTGGCCTCGTTGGGAATATCCAGCGGCGTTTTGCTAGCATTAGCCGTGTCCACATTAGCCCCTTTGCCTTGTGAAGCCGTTTTACCCAGTTGTTGGCCAGTTTTAGTGTTTTTTGGTGGCATATTGTCCAGTAGAAGCGCGTGTGTCAAGAACAAGTAGAATTATGTTTATTGGTCCTAGTTAAGGATAGTTTCAAGGGATTTAACAGCGAGCCTCACGCACATGCAGCTTACCACTAAGACGCCATAACCGGAAGTCCCTTGGTTGTTGATTATTTCTTTATAGTTACCTATGCCTATAATAACAACATTCACTGGTAAAGGGAGATTTAGCCAATTCACCATAATAAGTAACCTCATCTCATATTATACTTCCAGCACCAGGAAGGGGTTAAACTAGTGTAACACACAGTTGAGTTCTCTTAGAGCAAACTTAAAACACACTCACACTTCCTCAGACCAGGTCTCAGTCTCTGCGGTCCACCATGGTCCACCCTGCAGGAAGACACAAAGACACAATCCACTTCATACTCCAGGGCTGTGGATAATTGAAGGTTTAACCATCATATTGTGAAATGAGACGGAGTGAGACTACGTGGACTCTGCAGCTTGTTCAAGTCAAAGTCAGGGCAATGCTGCTGAAGCTGTCACGGTGTGGTTACACTTAAGCCGCCTACACATGATACGCAATTTGCTCTCTGAGCACCGCTAGGTAGGACGCAGAGCAAAGCACAGCGCAGGTAAACGTCATTTAGGGGGCAAGGAAGCTATTTCCTGTTGCTAGGTAACAACATGCCTTTATCTCATTGGTTGTGCGTATCAAAGGTCAGCGGCAACTAGGTAACGTTGAAGTAATGTGAACTTTGAGTGCAGATCAAAGTGACACCACTGCCCCCGTAGGAAATCAATGGAGCGGGCGGTGCAGAGGGGTTCTGCCCCCCCCCCCATCATGTGTAGGCGGCTTTACTCTGAGACATGACAACAGCATTCTCTATGCCCTGGTGACAGACTGACAGGCTGGAGGTCTGGAGGGGTTTTATTTAGTTTGGTGTGTAAAATGTCTAATTAAATGACATGTCAATAGGTTAGGTTTATCTTTCATATTTAATTAAATTATTTAGTCAAAGAAAAGTAAACTGCCCAAAAAGGTCCCGTTTGGTATTTTTACTGAATTCCAGCTTCCTGTATCGCTACAAAAGTTGACTAGAAAAATGAGAACTCAGCTGGAATGTATGTAGCATAAAAGTGGTGATTAAAGCTGATTAAATCTGATTGATTAAATCTGATTTTTACTTCAGTATTTTTCATTTGTCCTGCACCTGCCACAAGGTGGATGTGCACACAATTATTAATATTTCTTTTTTTAAATTTGATCCGCTAAAATGGTCTGAGGCATTGGTTAACTCTGGTGTGTTCCTGTGAGAGAAAGAAAAGAGTTTGATTTGATTTTAAAGGTAACTTACCTTCGTAAAATGTAACTGTTTTTGTTAATGCCAATTGCATCCCTACGGTGGCCCTGAAGTGCAAATCACAACAGCAAATAGGAAAACACTTCAACAAATCATTAAACACAATGGCATTAACTTCTACCTGAAAGGTAGGGCCTATCTAGCAGAGGACGAACCCTCCTGATTGGACAGACGAACTGTCTGTCTTTTAACAGGAAGGAGAGGTGAAAAACACGGAAAGCGCCTTTTTTGAAAACATGAATATAATGATGTTGTGTTTTTCTATTTGCTGTTGTGATTTGCACTTTAGGGCCACCGTACTTTCCAGACCTCTAACTTTGAATAACTATTTGTATTTGTGTTATAAGACTGAGAACCCCTGTAATACACCTTCACTTAGATCCTCCATTGAACATTAACCAGAGTTTCTCTGTTAGTGACAATAAATAAATAAAATGAAGTCTTGGTCCGTCCATACCTGAGAGTGTCCAGTCTGCAGTCTGGATCCTCCAGTAAAGCAGAAAGCCGCTTCACTCCTGAGTCTCCTGGATGATTGTAGCTCAGGTCCAGCACTCTCAGATGGGAGGGGTTGGAGCTCAGAGCTGAGGCCAGAGAAGAACAGCCTTCCTCTGAGATCATACAGCCTGAGAGACTACACACACACACACACACACACACACACACACACACACACACACACACACACACACACACACACACATACACACACAGTTGGTCATGACAATTCAGGTACGACTTGGTCCATCTCCCGGGAACAATACTTAACAATTATTTTGAGTGCTAGAAATGGGCGGGCTTTACAGTCCAGCTGTAAACAACAACAACTAATGTTGTGTAGCTACTTGAAAATTTCATTATACATTAACCTCTTGGATAGCACTATCATGAGTCTTCACACGCTCATGCAGCACATCATTAGAAAGCTTAAAGTCTCATGATTCCATTAAGCCCACGCACAAAGCATAAGGTGACTTATAGCGGTTATAATCATCTTTTAAAGTAAAGAAACACAGAAGGATTCTGCGCCGATAGTGTCTAAATTTGACCGTGCATCCCTACCTTTCTCCTCGTCTCTCTATTCACAGCGGTGAAAGATCTCCATAAACCTTTTTCCTGCTTTGCCAACAGTTCAAAGAATAAGTCCATCCAATCCTTTTAATCCAAAACGAGCTGGTCCCCTCACAATCTTGTAGATTCTGGCCATGTTTCCTCGTAAGCAAAGCTGAAAAGTCCATCATTTATGGACTTTGATCGCTCCTACTGTCGGCTCTAATAACGCTACAGAGTATCAAACTATTCAGCAAGTTTGGTTGACTCAACAGCTTTCGATTGACAGGTCGTTTCAGCCAATCCGTCTATTATAACCTGAGTTATCCCTCATGGAAGCCAATGAAGTCGCACGATTTACAGAGGGCAAAAGTGGGAAAGATTGGCATCTACTCCAACCAGTCAAAAGCAATAGTTATGAAACCGGGCTCCCTGTGTAGCCAATCAGAAGACGAGTTGATTGATACCAAACATGACCAGAAAATTTTAACCCTGTGATGGCTCCAGCTGTGTCAAAGCAAAATTAAGGCCTTAGTTATTGCATTTCACCATTTCATCAAATTATAATGACTTATTTCTATAAATTTATGCATGTAGTTATTTTAGATATGTGTATGAGTGATGTGG
Source organism: Percina caprodes (assembly GCA_013375575.1). Classification (NCBI taxonomy): domain Eukaryota; kingdom Metazoa; phylum Chordata; class Actinopteri; order Perciformes; family Percidae; genus Percina; species Percina caprodes. The sequence continues at coordinate 138,691 of JABXJD010000395.1, read as the reverse complement.
ATGTGTTTTTTAATTTGAGAAGTTTTTATTTTGCACTTTTTGGGCTTTTTTTCTGAGAGGAAATAAGAAAAACGCACAGACATATCTGTAGAAATAACTTCATGAAATAGCCATTTTCTGAGTCATTTTCTTCTGGATTCTTTCTGTATTAAGTTCAGACATGTGGACACATTTTTGTATTTAACCCATGTAATATGCTTACAGTAGTGTTTTTTAATAATTTTACATATGATTTACTTGGACGGAAATAGAAATTCTCTATTCTAACCTCTTCAGCTCTGTGTCAGTAAGACCTAGTGTCACACTTACACAAGAAACAAAAAATTGAGAGTGTTAGCTTCCTAATGACCTCGGGACCCTCCCAGAGGGCCAAAGGATGGGGGAACTGTAGCAATTTTTTTGGAGTAAAAATTTAGGCGAGAAAAACATATATTTTGAAGTGATTTGTTAACAGGTTAAAGAGAGGGAGAGAGAAAAATAAACCATGTTTGTAATAGTTTTGCAGTTATTACATTCTAAATTACAAATAAATTGATTGATTGCTCCGTTCTGCTGTTGTTGAAGCTGCCTGTAAAAACCCAGCACAATTAGTGAATCACTAATTTTAGGCTCAGAGCTGAATGCTAAATGTAGCCTATTTTGCATTGCGACACTATACTATTTAATATTCTGGATTTTTATACAGCAGAAAGGCCTTAGAAGCTGAGTTTTTACATGAATGTACATCTTACTGTGACAAGGTATTGTAAGACATGTATTGTCATACTTTTGTTAAAAATGACAATTTCCACTATACGATCACAGTTTAATAGAGAGAAGAACTCCAGATAACTGCTGTGGGCTTCTATGTCTCTGTCTGTGATGTGGAATTGTCTATCCTGATTCGGTCTGGTTTCCCCATATGCAGATGCAGATCCACATATACAACATAGTGAGACTGTAACAAAGGGGACCGTCACATCAGCTTGACCCTTCCTCAGCCGAGCTGCCGCCAGACAACTCTGACTGGCTTTTAGTCGTTGCAGAGAGTTTCACAAAATAACAAAGGGCAGGACAGCCAGCTGGTCTTCTTGTTGTGGGACTATTAAGTAATATTAGCTGGCTTGCTATGTCTTGTGTCTTTGGCTCTGTTACTAGAGTTGTTGACCTGCTAGATTTAGATTTGAAGTAATGTAATCATAACAAATGCACGTGTAGAAGTATCAATATTTACAACAGCAGTGTAGAAGTAAATTATTGTGAAACTGTAGGGACACAAATTGAAAAAAATAGTAATGTTACACAATGTTGCTATAAATTTCATTGTTACTCAGGTCCTAATTGAACACCAACCTGAGAGTTTCCAGTCTGCAGTGTGGACTCTTCAGTCCAGGAGACATCAGCTCCACTCCTAAATCCTGCAGGTCATTGTTACTCAGGTCCAGCTCTCTCAGACTAGAAGACTGGGAGCTAAGAACTGAGGACAGAGCTTCACAGCTTCTCTCTGAAAGGTCACAGCCACTCAGTCTGAAAGGGATTCAATAAAATGTCAATCAAATACATAACATAGGAAGAAAATAACCACTCAGAAGGTGATGCTTTTTATTCAACTGAACACCAACCTGAGAGTTTCCAGTCTACAGTGTGGACTTTTCAGTCCAGCCGACACTAGCTCCACTCCTGAATCCTGCAGGATGTTGTTACTCAGGTCCAGCTCTTTCAGACTAGAGGACGGGTAGCTGAGAACTGAGGACAGAGCTTCACATCTTCTCTCTGACAATGTACAGCCACTCAACCTAAAAGAGGTTCATTAGAAAGGTCATGCAATAATTAAGATATGAAGAAAAAACAACTTAGAGGTTCATCATTTTCAAATAGCTGAACACCAACCTGAGAGTTTCCAGTCTGCAGTGTGGACTCTCCAATCCAGAGGACAGCAGCTTTACTCCTGAATCCTGCAGGTCGTTATTACTCAGGTCCAGGTCTCTCAGACAAGAGGACTGGGAGCTGAGAACTGAAGACAGAGCTTCACAGCTTCTCTCTGACAGGTTACAGTCTTTCAGCCTGAAAATGAATCAGCAATATATAAGAACACAACTACAAACAAACAAAATATAATTAATAAATATAAAAATGCATTTAATTTGAATAGATGTGTGTGCACGTACAGAGCTTTTTTGGAGGCTTTGACCACTGGCAGCAGCCTCAGAAGAGCCTCCTCTGAAGCAGAGTATTTCTTCAGGTCAAACACGTCCAGATCTTTTCTGATGACAGTAAGATGAAGACCAGAGCTGACCACTGAGCATGAGACAGTTTATCTGTGGAGAGACTTCCTGAACTCAGGGACTGTTGGATCTCCTCCACTAGAGAACTATCATTCAGTTCATTCAGACAGTGGAACAGATTGATGCTTCTCTCTGCAGACAGATTCTCACTGATCTTCGTCTTGATGTACTCAACTGTTTTCTGATTGGTCTGTGAGCTACTTGCAGCATAGGTCATCAGACCTTGTAGGTGTTTCTGATTGGTCTGCAGTGAAATACCCAGGAGGAAGCGGAGGAACAAGTCCAGGTGTCCATTTGGACTCTGTAAAGCTTTGTCCACAGCACTCTGATGGAGATAGTTTAATTTAGGTTTGACACTGAAGACTTTAGACAGTCGGGAGGTTGTTTGTTCTTCTACCAGCAGGTTGACTCCAGAGTTGGTGAAGGTCAGATGGACATGAAGAGCAGCCAGGAACTCCTGAACACTCAGATGGACGAAGCAGAACACCTTGTCCTGGTACAGTCCTCTTTCCTCTTTAAAGATCTGTGTGAACACTCCTGAGTACACTGATGCTGCTCTGATATCGATGCCACACTCTGTCAGGTCTGATTCATAGAAGATCAGGTTGCCTTTCTGCAGTTGCTCAAAAGCCAGTTTTCCCAGAGACTTGATCATCTTCCTGGTCTCTGGACTCCAGTGTTGATCTATCTCAGATTTCCCATGATATTTAACGTTCAGTTTGGACTGAACCACTAGGAAGTGGATGTACATCTCAGTCAGGGTCTTGGGCAGCTGTCCTCCCTCTCTGGTCTCCAACACCTTCTCCAGAACTGTAGCAGTGATCCAGCAGAAGACTGGGATGTGGCACATGATGTGGAGGCTTCGTGATGTCTTGATGTGGGAGATGATTTTGTTGGCCTGCTTCTTGTCTCTGTATCTCTTACTGAAATAATCATCCTTCTGTGGGTCATTGAACCCTCTGATCTCTGTCACCATGTCAACATACTCAGCAGGGATCTGATTGGCTGCTGCGGGTCGTGTGGTTATCCAGAGGCGAGCAGAGGGAAGCAGATTCCCCCTGATGAGGTTTGTGAGCAGCACACCCACTGAGGTGGACTCTGTAACATCAGTCAGGATCTCAGTGTTGAGGAAGTCCAGAGGAAGTCGACACTCATCCAGACCGTCAAAGATGAAGACAACCTGGACCTCTTCAAACCTGCTGATTCCTGCTTCTTTGGTTTCACTAAAGAAGTGATCAACAAGTTCCACCAAGCTGAACTTTCTCTCTTTCAGCACATTCAGCTCTCTGAAGGTGAATGGGAATGTGAACTGGATGTCCTGGTTGGCTTTGCCTTCAGCCCAGTCCAGAGTGAACTTCTGTGTTAAGACTGTTTTCCCGATGCCAGCCACTCCCGTTGTCATCACGGTTCTGATTGGTTCATCTCTTCCAGTTGGGGCTTTAAAGATGTCTTCACATCTGATTATTGTTTCTGGTCTGTCTGGTTTCCTGGATGCTGTTTCAATCTGTCTGACCTCATGTTCCTCATTGACCCCTGCAGCCCCTCCCTCCATGATGTAGATCTCTGTGAACATCTGATACAGAACGGTTGGGTTTCCTGCTTTAGCAATCCCCTCAAACACACACTGGAACTTTATCTGCTGCTTAGTCTTGACTTTACGCTGACAAACTCCAGAATGACTTCCTGAATGAACACACAACAAGAAAAATCAATAAGTCAAAGAACATATTTCAACATTCCAATAGTAAGTATATATTTTAATGCATTTTTTCAGACATTAGTAAATGTCCCATTTTTAAATGTGTTAAAATCCTCTTACTGCTCTGCAGACGGTCAGCCAGCTCCTCCTGCTTCATTCTCCTCAGGAAGTGCAGTGTGATCTTCAGAAATGCTTCTCTGCTTCTCCTCCTCTGCTCTTCATCCTTACACTCCAAAACCTTCTCATCCTCCCTCTGACTCTCTAAGCATTCTGGGTAATCTTGACATAGAGCCTTCTGAATCTTCTTCAGCTCGTTCTTTACAAAAGTGACGATGTTCTCCTCCAGCAGCTGGACCAGAATGATAAAGTCAACATTTAGTTTAAAGAACTCAACATGTGATTCATCTCTCAGTCTGGAGGCCTGCTGGTTTGAAAAGACCAGCATGGAGACTATTGGGATCTGAGTGATAGTTCATCATTTAATCTGTAGATAATAATGAAAGTATTCTTTTAATATGTACACACCATAAATATGGAGTCCAGGTCTGTTTGCTGCTGCAGGTCAGACTGACCACCGAGGCCCTCTGAGCTCTCCTGGTGAACTCTGTAGAGAAAACATCAAGTTTAAGAACATTTAATGATCTGTGCACAGTCCTGATGATGACACGATGGCAACTGTGGCTCTTGAGGAGTGTTACGTGGTTCAGGACTAGGATTGGGTATCGTTTGGCTACCGTCATCAGAGCTGTGGTCTGGCAAATCGAGACTAAGTGCAAAGAGACAATACGGGAATAATGTGGACTGTAACTACAAGGGCTCCAACACCAGAGCTGTGGTCTGGACTGAGAACCATCACAGACTACAACAGGAAACCTGCAGGGCTCAGGTAATCTGGACCTGATGGCCAAGCTCTTAAGGTGTCTGCAGATCAACTGGAAGATGTCTTTATTATGTTATTATAACAATGACGTCCGAAACTCATTACTATATGCTGATAATTCTAGTCTATAACAACTTTAAAAGTCTTTTATTTTGTATGTAAAGACAGTATGAAACATTTAAGTGTTTTATTATTATGAAGTATATTATTATTATTATTACTATTGTTATTAGTTAAGTCCAGTCATGGTGGTGATGAGGAGGAAAATGATGAAGAGGAGGAGGACAGGCAGGAGGAGTATGGAGCAGGAGGAACCATCACAGATACAGTGGAAGGTACAAGTCCAGAGTGCAGGGCTGTATAACGTAGCGTTGGCTTGTTCTGGTCTCTTTTTGTAGAGTTATTATTACTATTATTAAAATTACTTCTAAAAAGGTTCTACGTGTGCTCTCCACATGCTCTCATGAAAGGACGCTCAATCCCAAAGTCCCAGGATGAATTTTTGCCCCAGTACATCCATGAAGACCACCATTGTCCCTGTCCTGTCTGCAGTGAGACCAAAGCCCTCTGCCTGGATGACTACCCAGTAGTCTCACATTGCTAGACCTTCCTCTGCAGGGCTACAGAGGAAGGTCTGACTAGTCCACACCCCATTCTGGGATGGGAGAAAAACCTGCACTGGTTTATTGGCATTTCTTTTAACTAATCACAATTGTCTTCGGTGGTGCTAACCTGTCTGGTGGTTCTGGTCCTGGTATCACTGGGCATCAGATTAAAATCACATTATGTCAAACCTAGACTATGAAGCTCTGAGAGAGTCTGATAATAACAAAGTTCAGTTATAAATTCTTACCTTTCATCAACAGCTTGTCCATCTTTAAAGGTAATAGGACGACCCATAGACCAGTCACTCTTCATGGACATACAGCTGGGTCCAGGTCCTGGTTCAGGTCTTTGCTGCAGACTAATTCAAACAAAAGGACGAATAATTTTAACCAGATACTTTAATTATTTTATTTAATTATTAAACAGCTGGGTCCAGGTCCAGGTTTCTGCTGCTGCATCCTGATACAAACAAAGACCGTGGATCAGTAACTGTAATCAAAATATAATCTGATGAAAGATGCCGTCTCATCTCAGTCGTTGACTCTTTGTTGACTAATAAAGTAAGAAGTTCATTTTATTAATTCCTTCATACAGGAGGTGTACACTGTGATGTCACTGCTGACACATTATATCGTTGAGTCCTACAACAGACTACGGAGCTCTGGACCAAGTCTGGATTCTTCTTCTCAGGAGAGTCTGATAATAACAAAGTTCAGTTATCGTTTTTGGTGGTGCTACCCATAGACCAGTCACTCTTCATGGACACACAGCTGGGTCCAGGTCCTGGTTCAGGTCTTTGCTGCAGACTAATACAAACAAAGGGACGAATACTTTTAACCAGATACATTAATCAGTTTGCCCTGTTTTATTATTATAACAATAATAATATATGTCTTATTTTGAGAATTGAAAAGTTCACTTTTAAATTCTTACCTTCTATCAGCAGCTTGTCCATCTTTAAAGTCAATAGGACGATCCATAGACCAGTCACTCTTCATGGACACACAGCTGGGTCCAGGTCCAGGTTTCTGCTGCTGCATCCTGATACAAACAAAGACCGTAGATGAGTTACTATTCACCAAAATGTAATCTGAGATTTGAGATTCATTAATTTAGAATAGGGACAGAGCATATTGATGTATAAATAAACTAACTGGCTCCCAAAAAGACAGGATTTGGGGGACCAAAGAAATCTGGAGTTAACCCTCGTGTTGTCTTCCCCGTCGACCAGGATGCAGCTTTTAGGTTTTCTGGATTATATACATATTGATCAAAATGTTTTGATGTTTTGGTCGTTTTTTTTAAGTTACTGACAACATTTGTTTTGACATTTTTTTAAGCTTTTAATGCTTTGAAATTGAATAAAATTTAAAGAAAGTAGTGAACTGATCATTAATTTAAACTTTTAGGTTTTCTGGGTTTTTAAGTTTCTGTGAATATTGTTCAGCTGTTTTAACTCTGACATTTTTTTTTAAATAATAATTTTAATATTATTAGTTTAGTTATAAGTTTTTGTCACTTTTTCAACGTTCTATTATCTACTTTTTCTTTACATGCTATGAAATTGAATAAAACTCCCAAATTTAAAGAAAGTAGTGAACTGATCCTTTATTTAAGTTGTGAAGAGCGTTGTAGAGAACCATCCATGTTATTTTGTTGATGAAGAAACCCAAATTTCTGATATAGAAACTTCTTTAAATGTGGATCAGATTAGACCCGAGGACAACAGGAGGGTCAAACGCTAAAGAGCTTAAGTTCTGTATCTTTCATCAGTCGTCTCTTTGTTGACTCATCACGTTAGTATTTAATATTCTAGACGTAGATATTGAGAGTGAATCCTGATGGAGGAGTGATGTGAGTGCTGAGCTCTAACATGGAGAAGAGTCCATCATCATCTCACCTCTGAGCTTTGGTCTGGCTGTCATGGTCCCCCCACAGAGTGGTTTTAGAGGGAGGGGCTCCCTCCTCTCTGTCCTCACACTGACTCATAGCAGAGTCCACACCTGCTGGGAGACATCACCTCTGTTACTATGACAACCTTTTCATCACAGGACACATTAGTCTCTCATTCCTCTCCAACATGTCCCAGATGCTGTAGAAAACAGTGAGTCAGGTCTTTCCATCAGACACCCTGAGCAGGTCCATGAAGGACTCGGAGTCTCTGGGACAGTGGACACATGGACTGTGTAAACAGCTTTCAGTCAAACCAAGTCTGTCTCAGTGTTGGAGACGTCTGTGTTTTAGTTACATTAGATGTACCAAGCTGTCGGACCAGTTCTGACACTCCTTGTATTTACAATGATGACACACACACACACACACACACACACACACACACACACACACACACACACACACACACACGTTAATGCACTCTGTAACTTTTTCTCCTTATACCAAAGTAACAATTTCAAGGCAGAACTTTAACTTGCACTAACAAAGTCATGTGTTGGTACTTTTACTGCAGTCCAGAATGATCATACAGGAACTCTGTACTGCAGTAAAAGTACAAACAACTCAGTGTCAAAGTACTACTGGGTTTTAGATCAAATGTCCCACGGCCAAGTTGATCAGAGCTGTTTGGACACTCCCTGTTTTTATTGTGGTGTAGCCACCAGCGTAGTTTCGTTGTCATCTTCCTCATTCTCACACACACACACACACACACACACACACACACACACACACACACACCCTTCCCAAGACAGTCTTTGCACCAAGCTGTCCGACCAGTTCTGACACTCCTTGCAATTTTTATTGATGACAGACACACACACACACACACACACACACACTCACACACACACACACACACACACACACACACACGCACACACACACACACACACACACACACACACAGACACGCACACACGCGCGCACACACACACACACACACACACACACACACACACACACACACACACACACACACACACACAGCACACACACACACACACACACACACACACACACACACACACACACACGAGTATGACAAAAGGATTATTACTTATTGATCAGTATTGCTAAAGATCAATAAACGCGTTGATTATTTATTCAATTTGATAAAGTGATCAAGATATACATTTTCATAACTTTACTAATATTGATGAATACCATTGATAATAGCTAATAACTGAACCTGTGCTTCCTAAAAACACAAAGAAATAATCAGCAGGTTGATCAATAAAGAAAAGAATCACTGCAGCATCATATAAAACTGCTCCAAACAGTCAAATGTAGCTTACACCTGAACGCACCACAAAGACAATCTCATCATGTCGGTACTTTTACTGCAGTACACAATGATCTGATGGTCATTCTGTACTGCAGTAAAAGTACAAACAACTCAGTGTCAAAGTACTACTGGGTGCTGGATCAAGTGTCCCACGGCCAAGTGGATCAGAGCGGTCCGACCAGTTTGGAGCCTCCTGTTTTTCCACTGATGTGAACTCAGATAACGTTGTGCTGTTGTTGTGACCTGAGAACTAGCAACAGTAATACATGCTAATCATTCTCAAACCACTCTCCTTTAACTCAGATGGACACTCATTTGGATCATAGTCTATCGATACAAATCTGAAGAACAACCCAGAAAGAAACTGTTCTTCTGTCCAGTCAAACAGATTGAATCAAAGTGATTCTGTTCATCAAACATTTCCAGACTCCTCTGGTCAGATTCTCACCTGCTGAAGTCTCTTCAGGTCAGTTTCCAGACCCGGTCCTCCTTCATGTGTCCAGGAGACACTGGGAGAGAAGAAGCTGCTCGTTGTCCCTCGTCAGTCCTGAAGTCGATGTGCATTTGATGTGAAGACGCCGTCACAGTTCATAACTTCAGAGTCAGAGAGACGTCAGAACCAGTCCAACCTGTTCCCAGAGCCAGTCCCCCATCAGATGATGGAGGTCTACTATCTGTCCACTAGATGGTGCTAACTGACCATCTAATGAGCTAAAGATCAGCAACTTGTACAGCAGCAGGTATCTCCCAAGTGGCCTCCGTGTGACATATTACTTTGTTACTTTAAGTACATTTAGCTGTTAATATTTACTACCTTAATATATTTTACACTACTTTTCTAATTGGGGCCAGAAACCAAATCCCAAATTAGAAAAGCTAATTAAATTAGATTTAGTCTGAATGTTCAAACACACAGCACAGCAACACAATCCCATTTCTATGGAAATAAGAGGCTGCTGCAGTCTGCCGTCCAGGTTGATCAGAGGCTGCACAGTTTGACCAGCGGGCAGCGGCCGGGCAGCTGCTCACCAGGCTGCCGGATGGTGTCGCTAACAACTGGAGATGTACAACTATTATCAGACACACACACACAGACACACACACCAACACACAGACACACACACCAACACAAACACACACAGACACACACACAGACACACACACCAACACAAACACATACGTAACAGAGATTTTGCGATTGATTAGACAGATAAAAAGAATTTCTAAAGAAAGATATCTTTCTACATGTCCGACGGCCGATTATCGGGTTGGTGTGTCAGGGCTTTAAGATCCTTTTAGTTTAACATGAAACAGCCTCGAAATCACCATCGCCAAACCCACCAGACTCGTGTGTAGAGCTGCATATTTCCACATGGAAGTGAGTGAATTAAGAGTTTATCTCAACCAGACCTGAGTGGTGATTGCTGGAACAGTGGAAAGACGAAGCAAGATGGCTTCTCATAGTTTCATTTAGTTTCTTTCCACTTTGTATTTCACAATGATAAAACTACTGATTATTTACATGGAGTCTGGTGGTAAATCCTGAATCATAATGGGAAGGGCAGGGCTGTAAATACTTTGGACATAGAGAGAGAGAGAGAGAGAGAGAGAGAGAGAGAGAGACTCCTCTGGTTTTCAGGGTGGAGGTCTGTAACTTTGGGACCGTTCCTCTCCAAGAGGAAAAGTTTGCCCTGCACAATCTGTGGACTGTTTTAACTTTTCTCCTCCATCTCGCCAACTTGGTTCCAGACCTGAACCAGGACTTTGCAGCTCTGCACATGCAGCAGATGGTCATTCTGCAACACAAGTTTCCCCCCCGAGTCCTTGACTCTGGGCTTCAAGTCACCTGGAAGAGACCAAAGGTAAGAACCAGGGTCCAGGTCTGGGTCTGGGGAAGTGGGTGATGTTGGAGGGGCGAGGTGTCTGTGGTGGTGAAGGTGGAAGAGGGTTAGTTTGTTGGCAAAATACTTCAGAGTGACTCTCCGCCCTTATGTAGAAAAAACAACTTAAAATAGTCATTATTTTAATGAGTTTGGTTCAGAGCAACAAAACAGATGACAGCAACATTATTTTAGTTTGTTGGCAAAATATTTTCAGAGTAACTCTGTTCTGCCCCGATGTCCAAAAACTCTGAAATCTCCCAAAAATCTGATTTTCATCTGGAAACATCAAATTATAGATAGAGAAGAAGAGTTGAATCCCTAAAATGTTTGACCCAAGTGTGTTATTGTATTTCCAGACTCCTCCCCCTCTCCTACCTGAAGTACCGTCCCCCCTCTCCTACCTGAAGTATTGTCTCCCCTAGTCTTTGTGGGGACCTCTGAGTGTTTTAGTTTTTGTGGGGACCTCATTGTTTTATTGTTTGTGGGGACCTGTGTTTTAGTTTTTGTGGGTAACTCTGAGTGTTTTAGTTTTTGTGGGTAACTCTGAGTGTTTTAGTCTTTGTGGGGACCTCTGAGTGTTGTAGTCTTTGTTGGGACCTCTGAGTGTTGTAGTCTTTGTGGGGACCTTTGAGTGTTGTAGTCTTTGTGGGGACCTCTGAGTGTTGTAGTCTTTGTGGGGACCTCTGAGTGTTTTAGTTTTTGTGGGGACCTCATTGTTTTATTGTTTGTGGGGACCTCAGTGTTTTATTGTTTGTGGGGACCTCTGAGTGTTTTAGTGTTTGTAGGGACCTCATTGTTTTATAGTTTGTGGGGACCTCTGAGTGTTTTACTGTTTGTGGGGACCTCTGAGTGTTTTATTGTTTGTGGGGACCTCTGAGTGTTTTAGTTTTTGTGGGTAGCTCTGAGTGTTTTAGTTTTTGTGGGTAACTCTGAGTGTTTTAGTCTTTGTGGGGACCTCTGAGTGTTGTAGTCTTTGTTGGGACCTCTGAGTGTTGTAGTCTTTGTGGGGACCTTTGAGTGTTGTAGTCTTTGTGGGGACCTCTGAGTGTTGTAGTCTTTGTGGGGACCTCTGAGTGTTTTAGTTTTTGTGGGGACCTCATTGTTTTATTGTTTGTGGGGACCTCAGTGTTTTATTGTATGTGGGGACCTCTGAGTGTTTTAGTGTTTGTAGGGACCTCAGTGTTTTATAGTTTGTGGGGACCTCTGAGTGTTTTAGTGTTTGTAGGGACCTCAGTGTTTTATAGTTTGTGGGGACCTCTGAGTGTTTTACTGTTTGTGGGGACCTCCGAGCTTTCTGCAGACCAGAACGTTGGTCAGTTTGCTGTCTGTAGTTCTCCAGAGAAATGTACATCTTGCAGCTGAAGAACAAGTGGTAACGTTGATAGCAGATAACAATAACTTGTTGCTCCACTTTCTTATCATAATTGTATTTTCACCGTGTGCAGAGGAATCAGCTGTTCTGGTGGATTTAACCTAAAAGAAGCTTGAGTCTGAGATGAAGACTGAAGCTAAAAGTTCAGACATAATATTCATAAAATGAATATTAATTAAAGTGTTTTTACTCACAGTTTGTAAGTTGCTTCGCTGTCTCAGCTGATTTCTGCTGATTGGAAACATCTCCAACTTTCCATCAGACAACTGAAGAAGGAAAGTGAACCGACAGCAGCACCTGTCCATCAGTCACCTGGGGGGGGCATGCGTCTCCGGTATTCTGCCAAAAAGTGATCCCAGCCCCTACCTTTACACTGAAAGGTTGTTTCTGCCTCAAACATACTGGATTTCAATATCTGACAGATTATAGCCAACAAGAAATTAACCAGTTTAAATCCATTCTTTAAGAAGAAATACATCCATAAAATGCACATTTCACTTGCCTAAAAGTGATCGTAGCTCCCAGCTTGTGTTTTTGTTTCTGGAGAGAAGATGAGAGCGAGCAACCAAGACACATGTTCATGTCTTAATCATCACAATAATCTGACTCAGGCTGAGCAGAATAAAAGTGAAATAAAAAGTGACAAAACTAAAGATTAAAGTCAAAGTAGCAACAGGCTACCACAGTGTAGAACTACTCTGTTACAAGTAAAGATGAAGTAATCAAAGTAAAAGTACTCACTGAAAGATGATATATTTTCTATCTTAGGCACTAGTCTTATTATCGTGTGCAACAAGATGAAAATGGTTTTTAAAGCCTTCAGTCTGAGAAGGTAGAATGAACAGGCTCTTTTAGCGCGTTCATGCACAACACTGATGAGCAAGTTGAGCAAAAGTATGAAAGCGACCAACAGGAGAAAACTAGCAACAACACAGAATGGATCAAGTGTTAGGAACATTATTAAAATACTCATGGGAAGTCCTCATTAGGACTTTGGGAGGCAAAATAACATGAGATCCACCTCAGGATGAGTACTGATCATGTTGAATGCAACATGGGGGGAACTTTGGGTTCAACATTTTATGTGGGGGATTTTGAACATCAAACACTTCATTTTCTAGATCCTGGTTTATTTTTCTGCAACAATTTGTGTCTTTTCTGCATAAATTTATGGTGCAAATGTCTCCATGTATGTAAAGGAAATATAATAGGTATTTGGAGTAGGCTGCACTGAGTTACACAGTTTTTATTATGAGGGGGTGTATCAATCTCAGTAAAGAGAGACAACTGATGAATGAAATCATGATATGATCAAATGAACAAATGATGAAACGTAGAGATTTTATTAAAAGCATTTAGAAACATTAGACTATATGATGATTGTTTATAGAAACATTTGTTTTCCACATTTTAAATATATTTCAATATGATTTAAAATATAAAGGACATAATAGTGACCAATAACAGTTGATTATTTTTGAGATGTGACATATCATGAAGTGTTTTAGTCAAACAGTTCAAATGTTGATAACCAGAGATGAAATCAGATGAATGTTTTTGTGTTTGAGTCTCAGATCTGCTTCACAGTGCAGAGTGTGTGTGATGGTGAACACACTGAACTTTGATTTCAGCAGCTGGTCTTCAGTCAGTGTTTCTGTCCACAGGAGAGACTCTCAGTCCTGCAGAGGACACAGAGACACTGAGGAACCAGCTGACCAGACCCCAAACCCAGGATAGAGAGGCTGAGTGAATGTGGTGTTGAAGGTGTGGAGGTGGATCAGTGAGTCAGAGGAGACTGTGTAGAAGGACAGAGAGCCAGCAGGAACGTCCACATACACTGCTACTCTGTTAGAGACAGAGCAGGAAGTGAGGACTGTTCTTCTGTTATTGTGACAGACATAGTAACCATCTTCATCAGAGCAGATCAGAGTCCAGGAATGATCATTACATCCAAACACACAGTCATAACTGTCTCCTTTCCTTCTGATTCCTCTGTAACTCACTGATATATCAACCCCTCCTCTCCTCTCGACCTCCCAGTAACAGCGACCAGTCAGACCATCTCTACACAGCAGCTGAGGCCAGCGGTCAAATCTGTCTGGATGATCAGGATATGACTGATCCTCCTCCACACGTGTCACCTTCCTGTTGTTGTCAGACAGTTTGAGTCCTCTGTTTACTGTGTTTGTGTCCAGTTCCAGTTCACAGACATCTGATGGAGAGAACAAGACACAATACAGCTGCAGGTTATCATCTGATCATTTATTAACAACTTTACTGACAATAACTGAAAGAAAACCCTTCAAACGTTGATTTGATATCCAGCTGTGAGAGATGTTTAACAATCCAGTTCTACCAACATGAAGAGTTCCTGAACATGAGAGTCAACATGTCAACAATGTCCAGCTTCTTGTCCTCGTGTTGACCCGATGAGGACAGCTGATGATCCAAATCTAGAAACATCAACTGAATAAAGTCTCACTAATAAAACTGTCCCATCTTCTTCTACTGCAGCACAAAGCAGCTCTGAACCATCTGCTTTCTAAAACTGCTATTAGCTGATGTTCACTTATAGAAATACCAGTTTATGGATGAAAAATGAGGATTTATGGTATGTTTGTGTCTGTGTCGTATATCTGATACCAGGTCTCCCATCAGGGAGGAACTGGAAGATAAATCTACCTCAACTCACTTTATTCACCTTTAAACATCTTTGGGACATTAATTATGCCGTGTTGTGTTCAGGGACTGTGAGTTTTTCAACGCTTATTTATTAAAAACATCCAGAGAAGAAAACTGAAGGTTACTTGAACACAACTTATGTGTGAATAAAAACTAAAGAACCAAAGTTAGCTTTCTGTTGGCTGGACTGTTGATTCATGTATTTATGTATTTATTAGTTCTGTTGGATCAACGTGTTCAGTTTGTTCTGTTTGTGGATTTTAAATTAATTAATTAAATCCTAACATCTTTCCAGAAAAAGGAAGAAAATATATCTTCGTACTTCAGGCAAGAAAATCTAAAAATCAAGTGTAGGGACCTCCACAAATACTGTTAAATAAATATAAATAAAGTATTTTAGACAGTTAACTACATTAATACATGGTGTTTCAGTTCATAACAGGGTAAATACAATAAGCATTTTTCCCATAATCCTTTGTTTTGAAGGGAAGTGTAATGTATTTCCAGTGGAGTAATCTAAGTTAATTATTCTCTGTATAGCTCCACTCCTAGCCAATCAGATGGCTTTGTTGGGGAGTAGAAAAGAAAGGAGGAAGTCAGAGAGGACATGTAGAGCACGTTGGAGGGAGAAACATGCAGTCAGCAGAGGAGAGAAAAACTAAGTTTAATGTCCAGCTGACTGAGGTCTGGAGACTAATGGACTTTAAACTTTTGTAAAGTATTATTGTTGCAGTTAACAGTCGTGTGCAGCTCTCAGTTTGGTAACTAGTTATCCTGTAGTTTTAAGGTAAGTTCAGGCAGGTTAGCTGTGTTTGTGTGTTCACTAGCTTTGAAGGTGACAACTGTTAACTGTTGACTTGTTTAAGCTAGCGCCGCCGTGAGGGACAGTCAGCTGGAAACGCCAGCCGCAGCTTTCACCGAGGACCGGGAGGAACCAGGACTTCACTGGAGGACCAGGACTTCACTGGAGGACCAGGGCTGTGGCTGTGGGGTTGCTCGACGTTTCAGTCAGTAAAAAACATGTAATATCTGCAACACTGCTTTAAACTCGGCTTTAAACTCTGCTTTAAACTCTGCTTTAAACTCAGCTTTAAACTCGGCTTTAAACTCGGCTTTAAACTCTGCTGGTCTTCTTCAGGCCTAACCCAGCAGGGTGGAAACCTTTCATTAAATATGGGAGTTTAAAGCAGTGTTGCAGACATTACATGTTTTTCCCTTTTGAAATACCGATATAGCTCATAGTGAGTTAAGTAGTTCCACAGTGGAGGCTCCGCGTTATTGGTTGTTGATTATTTTTTTTTCACAAATATCTTTATTTGAATTTTAAATGTTTTCCAGACAAACAATAGAAAGAATGTATAAAGACAAACATAAAAAACAGGGAGCACAAAAAAAACAAAAAAAACAAAAAAAAACAAACACATCCTCCCCCCACCCTAGAACCCCATGCTCACTCCATCAGCAAAAAAAAACAAAGTTATAGTTTACATGTCACAGGCTTTTACAAGGCGCAAGAAAGGCAACCACATATCTTTAAAGTCCTGAAGTTTTCCTCTCGCAATGTAGGTCAGTTTCTCCAGTGCCAGATGGTTGGACATTAGTTTGATCCACTGGTTTATCTTTGGTCTTTCTGTGTTCTTCCAGTTCAGAGCGATTAGATGTTTAAGCTGCAATAAGCAGAAACTAACAAGATTCCTCTTTTTTGTAGTCCCTTTAGGAAAGAGTTTACCGTCCATTGGCATGTTACATTCAGTCAAACGGGAAATAAAAAGTCTGAAGTTCCGGACACTGCCACATACAATGAAGAAGAGTGGCCTTATCTACATCATTTTACACAAACATCAGGAGTATTAGAATTAAAATGGTGAAGTTTTACAGGAGTAATGTAGGTTCTAAATAACCATTTGTACTGCAGCAATCTAAACCTGGTGTTAATAGTCTGTGTCTGTGCCAGCAGGCAGGAATGTTTCCACTCATCGTCTGAAATTTCTGTTTGTAAATCAGTTTTCCAAGCTTGCAAATACGAAAGACCACTTTCTTTTGATGAGAGCAGTAAAATGTTTTAAAATTTGGAAAGCAGGCCTCTACTCTGATGGTTAACGGCTGTGTTCTCTATAGTGGTGAGTGGGGGTTTCACAGTAGACTTTAGTTGGGTAGTGATGAAACTTCTAACCTGTAGGTACTTAAAAAAGTGTTTTTTGGGCAAACCATATTTATTTACCAATTGCTCAAAAGACATCAACACTCCTTCACTATATAGGTCCCTGATTTTACTCAAGCCATTATTCAGCCAAACTCTAACCCCCTGTCTGCTCTTCCTGGTTTAAATCTATCATTTCCCCAAATTGGCGATAAACATGAGAGCTTAGATACCTCCGACGAGGCAGAATGACATTGGTGCCAAATTGATATTGTATTTTTGAGAAAAGGATTTTTCGTGTTTTTTACTAATTGTTTGATCTCGGCTGCATAAAGATAATTTGTCAAAGGTAGCTTTAATGTATTGTTCTCAATGTATATCCAACATGGTGTATCCGTGGTAGAAAAATAATAAGTAGCAGCGCATAACTGAGCTGCCCAATAGTACAACTTAACATTAGGCAACCTAAGCCCCCCTCGGTCATAGGGCAGATATAAAAGGGAGAGCCGCCGCCTGGGGCCTTTACTGTTCCATATAAAGTTGGTAAAGGTTTTATTCAAGGAGGAAAGAAGGAGGTTGGATTGTGTAAGGGGATGGACTGAAAAAGATATAAGAATTTTTGGGAGAATGAACATTTTAATAATATTAATGCGACCTATCATAGAGATTGGCATCCCATCCCATCTTTATAAGGAATCTAATACATTTTTTACTAAGGGATCATAATTAATTGAAACAATTTTCTTTATGTCAGGATTTATTTTAATTCCCAGGTAAGTGAAGCCTTCATAGGTACATGTAAATTGCGTCTGTATTGTAGGGTTATTTTTGTTCAGCATTAACAGGGAGCTTTTCTTTTGGTTAATTTTATACCCTGAGAATTCACCAAACCTCTTCAGAATCTGGCCAACAGCCTGGACAGATCTCTCTATATCAGTTAAGAACAAAACAACGTCATCTGCAAAAAGAGACAAGCGATGTTCTGTTCCCCCAATTTGAATACCAGCAATCTCAGGGGAATTACGTATTGCCATAGCGAGTGGCTCGACTGCAAACAAGAAAAGAAGGGGCGATAATGGGCATCCTTGTCGTGTCGATCTACATATGCTAAAAGGACTTGATAACTGGCTGTTTGTTACAACTTCGGCTATGGGCTCTGTATATAGTCATTTAATCCATTTCAAATATTTTTCGCCCAAGCCAAATCTTTTGAGTGTCCCAAAAAGAAAACACCATTCGATCCTGTCAAATGCCTTTTCGGCATCTAACGACAGAAAGGCATGGTCCATGGCAAACTGTTTTTCGTATAATATATTCAATAATCGGCGGGTATTGTGAAAAGCTTGGCGCCCAAGAACAAATCCATTTTGGTCATTTGAAATTAAGTTAGGAATATGTGATTCGATTCTCCGAGCTAGAGCTTTGCATAGTATTTTGGTGTCACATGACATCAAGGATATAGGCCTATATGAGCCCATGTCTGTCGGAGCTTTACCTGGTTTTAACAGAAGCTGCCAATCTTAAGGATGGAGGTAGGATGCCCTTCTCATAGGACTCATTATACATTTCAAGTAGATGAGGTAATAATTAAACTGAAAATCTCTTATAAAGCTCAGTAGGCAGGCCATCAGGGCCAGGGGCTTTACCTGCATTCATATGGGCAAGTGCCTCCTTAAGTTCTTGAATGGTCAGTTTTCCATCTAAATCATTTTTTTGTTTCCTCAGACAAGGTTGGGAATTGGAGTTGGTCCAGAAACTGATCCTGTTTATCTTGTCTGGATATTGGGATGTATATACATTTTTATAATATTCTGCAAAAGTGTTATTTATACATTTTGGATCCACTACCTTCTCTCCATTTTCAAGTACAATCGAATTAATAGCCCTACTTGTCTGTATTTTTTTAAGCCTCCAAGCCAGGAGTTTTCCTGCCTTCTCACCCTGATCATAGTACGACGGTTTCAACCACAGTAAACTAGTTGCTATTTTATTGGTAGTGAGTTCATTATATTCTGATTTTAATAGGAGAAGCTTTTTATACTTTTCAGTGTCATCACAGTAATACAGCTGGTCCTGCAGTTCCTTTATTTGCTTGTCAATATCTTTCAGTTTATTTAGATGCATTTTAGATTTATGCCGAATGTAGCTCATTATTTCCCCCCTTATATAGGCTTTAAATGCTTCCCATTTTATTGATGCACTGCTCTGGTCTTTATTAAAATTAAAATATTCCGTTATTTTTTCTTCAAGAAATTCCTCAAATTCTGCGGACTTCAGCCATTTAGCTTGAAACCGAAATGGAAGTGGAGATGAATAATAATTGGAAAACTTAATTGATAAGATAATTGGGGCGTGGTCTGAGAGTAGTATAGTCTCATACCAACAATTCTGAATCATAGATATCAGACCAGAAGAAATCAGAAAGAAATCTATCCGAGAATATGTTTTATAGGTAGCAGAGAAACATGAATACTCAATCTTACTCGGATAAAGTTGTCTCCAAATCTCCACTAAGTTAAGATCTTTCATAAATTTTCCAATCGTTTTCCTGGCTTGTTGGTGGGATGTGTCGGAGCTATTTGAACGGTCTACTACAGGATCTCCTCCGATGATGAACTGGCCCCTATAACCCGACAGTTAAAAAGAAATGTTGATAAAAGGCAGGACCATCCCCATTGGGGCGTATAGACATACCAAGTTGACTAATGTAGAGATTATAGTTCCACTAAGTATAATAAATCTCCCAGGTGGATCCAGATATTTATCTTTTAGATCAAAAGGAACTGATTTATGGATCAATATAATGACCCCTCTCGCATGAGTCGTAAAACTAGAGGAGAATACCTGACCAGGCCATCTAGATTTGATCTTATTCACATCTTTATCTACCAAGTGTGTCTCTTGTAAGAAACACACTGTGCTCTTCATTTGTTTAATTCTGCCAGTACCTGTTTAAGATTGACAATTTTGTTTAGACCTCTTACATTCCAACTGGACACATTTATAACTGAGGTATCGAACATAAATCATGTGATTGAAAATATCTCAGGTTGTGTAAAGTCATCAAACACAAAATAATCTGGAGTGAGCCCCTTATTACAAAACCCCACACATTTCCCCAAACCCTTTAAGACTAGGAACGTGGGTTATATGAAAGGTTTCATCCACGTAGTGGGTAACGTGTAAATCTGCACACATGAGCTCGCTGTCGTAGAAATGTTTGGACCATAATGAAACTTGACGCACATAAACGTGCACCCAGTGCGTGATGAATCAAAAATCTATATCAATAATACTAAAAACATATCTTAAGACCATCGTGCCAGTAACGTATTTTAACAAAAAAGGCAGCTTACTAAATTATCCGTTGAGTTTTGTAGTTTTTGGCCACACTCGTCAGTGGCTCCTTATTTAAGTTACGGAGTCGTCACAGGTCTGCGAGCTTATTTCCTGAAAGTTCTTCAGCCTCAACAACCGATTTAAAAATCCTGCGTTTGTCATTGTGCGTGATGATCAGGTGAGCTGGGTACAGCATGCCATACCGAACATTCAGTGCACGAAGCTGGGTTTCACACCGTTGAAGCGCTGTTGCAGTTTCCGTGTCTCTGCGGAGAGGTCGGGGAAAAAGGCGACTCGTTGATTCTCATAGCGTACCTCCGTCATTTTCCTGGCGCTTCTCAGGGTTGCTTCCCGGTCCCGGTAGTTCAGAAACTTCATTATTATCACCCGTGGCGATGTAGATTTAGGGTTAATAGGCCCGATCCTGTGTGCTCTCTCTATGATGGGGGACAGGGTGAGACCTTCACCTAGTGTATCTCGGAGCCACTTCTCCAGAAAACCACTCAGATCTGAGCCTTCCGATTTTCGGGTAGCCCAACCAGTCTCAAATTAGAGCGTTTGCTTCTGTCTTCTTCCTCTGTAATTCTGTCACAAAGGGTCTCTACAGTTTTCTCCAGTATTTTAACTTTGCCTTGAAGAGGAGTTACATCATCTTCTGTTTGAGAGATCTGCTCCTCCGTCTCATTGATTCTTTGAGAGTGTAACTGTATATCCCCTTTCATATCGTTAATTGCTTTCAGCATGTCGGTAGATTGTTTGGCTGTGTCCCCTTTAACGACAGAATTTCCTTGAGAATGTGACCATTTGTCGGGCTCAACACCACCAGCGCCTCCGGTGTTTCAGGTGTCTCAAGAGTCTCCGATGCCTCCCGTATATTGGCCTCGTTGGGAATATCCAGCGGCGTTTTGCTAGCATTAGCCGTGTCCACATTAGCCCCTTTGCCTTGTGAAGCCGTTTTACCCAGTTGTTGGCCAGTTTTAGTGTTTTTTGGTGGCATATTGTCCAGTAGAAGCGCGTGTGTCAAGAACAAGTAGAATTATGTTTATTGGTCCTAGTTAAGGATAGTTTCAAGGGATTTAACAGCGAGCCTCACGCACATGCAGCCTACCACTAAGACGCCATAACCGGAAGTCCCTTGGTTGTTGATTATTTCTTTATAGTTACCTATGCCTATAATAACAACATTCACTGGTAAAGGGAGATTTAGCCAATTCACCATAATAAGTAACCTCATCTCATATTATACTTCCAGCACCAGGAAGGGGTTAAACTAGTGTAACACACAGCTGAGTTCTCTTAGAGCAAACTTAAAACACACTCACACTTCCTCAGACCAGGTCTCAGTCTCTGTGGTCCACCATGGTCCACCCTGCAGGAAGACACAAAGACACAATCCACTTCATACTCCAGGGCTGTGGATAATTGAAGGTTTAACCATCATATTGTGAAATGAGACGGAGTGAGACTACGTGGACTCTGCAGCTTGTTCAAGTCAAAGTCAGGGCAATGCTGCTGAAGCTGTCACGGTGTGGTTACACTTAAGCCGCCTACACATGATACGCAATTTGCTCTCTGAGCACCGCTAGGTAGGACGCAGAGCAAAGCACAGCACAGGTAAACGTCATTAAGGGGGCAAGGAAGCTATTTCCTGTTGCTAGGTAACAACATGCCTTTATCTCATTGGTTGTGCGTATCAAAGGTCAGCAGCAACTAGGTAAAGTTGAAGTAATTTGAACTTTGGTGCAGATCAAAGTGACACCACCCCCGTAGGAAATCAATGGAGCGGGCGGTGCAGAGGGTTCTGCCCCCATCATGTGTAGGCGGCTTTACTCTGAGACATGACAACAGCATTCTCTATGCCCTGGTGACAGACTGACAGGCTGGAGGTCTGGAGGGGTTTTATTTAGTTTGGTGTGTAAAATGTCTAATTAAATGACATGTAAATAGGTTAGGTTTATCTTTCATATTTAATTAAATTATTTAGTCAAAGAAAAGTAAACTGCCCAAAAAGGTCCCGTTTGGTATTTTTACTGAATTTCAGCTTCCTGTATCTCTACAAAAGTTGACTAGAAAAATGAGAACTCAGCTGGAATGTATGTAGCATAAAAGTGGTGATTAAAGCTGATTAAATCTGATTGATTAAATCTGATTTTTACTTCAGTATTTTTCATTTGTCCTGCACCTGCCACAAGGTGGATGTGCACACAATTATTAATATTTCTTTTTTTAAATTTGATCCGCTAAAATGGTCTGAGGCATTGGTTAACTCTGGTGTGTTCCTGTGAGAGAAAGAAAAGAGTTTGATTTGATTTTAAAGGTAACTTACCTTCGTAAAATGTAACTGTTTTTGTTAATGCCAATTGAATCTCTACGGTGGCCCTGAAGTGCAAATCACAACAGCAAATAGGAAAACACTTCAACAAATCATTAAACACAACGGCATTAACTTCTACCTGAAAGGTAGGGCTATCTAGCAGAGGACGGACCCTCCTGATTGGACAGACGAACTGTCTGTCTTTTAACAGGAAGGAGAGGTGAAAAACACGGAAAGCGCCTTTTTTGAAAACATGAATATAATGATGTTGTGTTTTTCTATTTGCTGTTGTGATTTGCACTTTAGGGCCACCGTACTTTCCAGACCTCTAACTTTGAATAACTATTTGTATTTGTGTTATAAGACTGAGAACCCCTGTAATACACCTTCACTTAGATCCTCCATTGAACATTAACCAGAGTTTCTCAGTTAGTGACAATAAATAAATAAAATGAAGTCTTGGTCCGTCCATACCTGAGAGTGTCCAGTCTGCAGTCTGGATCCTCCAGTAAAGCAGAAAGCCGCTTCACTCCTGAGTCTCCTGGATGATTGTAGCTCAGGTCCAGCACTCTCAGATGGGAGGGTTGGAGCTCAGAGCTGAGGCCAGAGAAGTACAGCCTTCCTCTGAGATCATACAGCCTGAGAGACTACACACACACACACACACACACACACACACACACACACACACACACACACACAGTTGGTCATGACAATTCAGGTACGACTTGGTCCATCTCCCGGGAACAATACTTAACAATTATTTTGAGTGCTAGAAATGGGCGGGGCTTTACAGTCCAGCTGTAAACAACAACAACTAATGTTGTGTAGCTACTTGAAAATTTCATTATACATTAACCTCTTGGATAGCACTATCATGAGTCTTCACACGCTCATGCAGCACATCATTAGAAAGCTTAAGGTCTCATGATTCCATTAAGCCCACGCACAAAGCATAAGGTGACTTATAGCGGTTATAATCATCTTTTAAAGTAAAGAAACACAGAAGGATTCTGCGCCGATAGTGTCTAAATTTGACCGTGCATCCCTACCTTTCTCCTCGTCTCTCTATTCACAGCGGTGAAAGATCTCCATAAACCTTTTTTTCCTGCTTTGCCAACAGTTCAAAGAATAAGTCCATCCAATCCTTTTAATCCAAAACGAGCTGGTCCCCTCACAATCTTGTAGATTCTGGCCATGTTTCCTCGTAAGCAAAGCTGAAAAGTCCATCATTTATGGACTTTGATCGCTCCTACTGTCGGCTCTAATAACGCTACAGAGTATCAAACTATTCAGCAAGTTTGGTTGACTCAACAGCTTTCGATTGACAGGTCGTTTCAGCCAATCCGTCTACTATAACCTGAGTTATCCCTCATGGAAGCCAATGAAGTCGCACGATTTACAGAGGGCAAAAGTGGGAAAGATTGGCATCTACTCCAACCAGTCAAAAGCAATAGTTATGAAACCGGGCTCCCTGTGTAGCCAATAAGAAGACGAGTTGATTAATACCAAACATGACCAGAAAATTTTAACCCTGTGATGGCTCCAGCTGTGTCAAAGCAAAAATAAGGCTTTATTTATTGCATTTCACCATTTCATCAAATTATAATGACTTATTTCTATAAATTTATGCATGTAGTTATTTTAGATATGTGTATGAGTGTGTGAGTGATGTGGATGTGTTTTTTAATTTGAGAAGTTTTTTATTTTGCACTTTTTGGGCTTTTTTTCTGAGAGGAAATAAGAAAAACGCACAGACATATCTGTAGAAATAACTTCATGAAATAGCCATTTTCTGAGTCATTTTCTTCTGGATTTTTTCTGTATTAAGTTCAGACATGTGGACACATTTTTGTATCTAACCCATGTAATATGCTTACAGTAGTGTTTTTTAATAATTTTACATATGATTTACTTGGACGGAAATAGAAATTCTCTATTCTAACCTCTTCAGCTCTGTGTCAGTAAGACCTAGTGTCACACTTACACAAGAAACAAAAAATTGAGAGTGTTAGCTTCCTAATGACCTCGGGAAAGGATGGGGGAAACTGTAGCAATTTTTTTGGAGTAAAAATTTAGGCGAGAAAAACATATATTTTGAAGTGATTTGTTAACAGGTTAAAGAGAGGGAGAGAGAAAAATAAACCATGTTTGTAATAGTTTTGCAGTTATTACATTCTAAATCACAAATAAATTGATTGAACGCTCCGTTCTGCTGTTGTTGAAGCTGCCTGTAAAAACCCAGCACAATTAGTGAATCACTAATTTTAGGCTCAGAGCTGAATGCTAAATGTAGCCTATTTTGCATTGCAACACTATACTATTTAATATTCTGGATTTTTATACAGCAGAAAGGCCTTAGAAGCTGAGTTTTTACATGAATGTACATCTTACTGTGACAAGGTATTGTAAGACATGTATTGTCATACTTTTGTTAAAAATGACAATTTCCACTATACGATCACAGTTTAATAGAGAGCAGAACTCCAGATAACTGCTGTGGGCTTCTATGTCTCTGTCTGTGATGTGGAATTGTCTATCCTGATTCGGTCTGGTTTCCCCATATGCAGATGCAGATCCACATATACAACATAGTGAGACTGTAACAAAGGGGACCGTCACATCAGCTTGACCCTTCCTCAGCCGAGCTGCCGCCAGACAACTCTGACTGGCTTTTAGTCGTTGCAGAGAGTTTCACAAAATAACAAAGGGCAGGACAGCCAGCTGGTCTTCTTGTTGTGGGACTATTAAGTAATATTAGCTGGCTTGCTATGTCTTGTGTCTTTGGCTCTGTTACTAGAGTTGTTGACCTGCTAGATTTAGATTTGAAGTAATGTAATCATAACAAATGCACGTGTAGAAGTATCAATATTTACAACAGCAGTGTAGAAGTAAATTATTGTGAAACTGTAGGGACACAAATTGAAAAAATAGTAATGTTACACAATGTTGCTATAAATTTCATTGTTACTCAGGTCCTAATTGAACACCAACCTGAGAGTTTCCAGTCTGCAGTGTGGACTCTTCAGTCCAGGAGACATCAGCTCCACTCCTAAATCCTGCAGGTCATTGTTACTCAGGTCCAGCTCTCTCAGACTAGAAGACTGGGAGCTAAGAACTGAGGACAGAGCTTCACAGCTTCTCTCTGAAAGGTCACAGCCACTCAGTCTGAAAGGGATTCAATAAAATGTCAATCAAATACATAACATAGGAAGAAAATAACCACTCAGAAGGTGATGCTTTTTATTCAACTGAACACCAACCTGAGAGTTTCCAGTCTACAGTGTGGACTTTTCAGTCCAGCCGACACTAGCTCCACTCCTGAATCCTGCAGGATGTTGTTACTCAGGTCCAGCTCTTTCAGACTAGAGGACGGGTAGCTGAGAACTGAGGACAGAGCTTCACATCTTCTCTCTGACAATGTACAGCCACTCAACCTAAAAGAGGTTCATTAGAAAGGTCATGCAATAATTAAGATATGAAGAAAAAACAACTTAGAGGTTCATCATTTTCAAATAGCTGAACACCAACCTGAGAGTTTCCAGTCTGCAGTGTGGACTCTCCAATCCAGAGGACAGCAGCTTTACTCCTGAATCCTGCAGGTCGTTATTACTCAGGTCCAGGTCTCTCAGACAAGAGGACTGGGAGCTGAGAACTGAAGACAGAGCTTCACAGCTTCTCTCTGACAGGTTACAGTCTTTCAGCCTGAAAATGAATCAGCAATATATAAGAACACAACTACAAACAAACAAAATATAATTAATAAATATAAAAATGCATTTAATTTGAATAGATGTGTGTGCACGTACAGAGCTTTTTTGGAGGCTTTGACCACTGGCAGCAGCCTCAGAAGAGCCTCCTCTGAAGCAGAGTATTTCTTCAGGTCAAACACGTCCAGATCTTTTTCTGATGACAGTAAGATGAAGACCAGAGCTGACCACTGAGCATGAGACAGTTTATCTGTGGAGAGACTTCCTGAACTCAGGGACTGTTGGATCTCCTCCACTAGAGAACCATCATTCAGTTCATTCAGACAGTGGAACAGATTGATGCTTCTCTCTGCAGACAGATTCTCACTGATCTTCGTCTTGATGTACTCAACTGTTTTCTGATTGGTCTGTGAGCTACTTGCAGCATAGGTCATCAGACCTTGTAGGTGTTTCTGATTGGTCTGCAGTGAAATACCCAGGAGGAAGCGGAGGAACAAGTCCAGGTGTCCATTTGGACTCTGTAAAGCTTTGTCCACAGCACTCTGATGGAGATAGTTTAATTTAGGTTTGACACTGAAGACTTTAGACAGTCGGGAGGTTGTTTGTTCTTCTACCAGCAGGTTGACTCCAGAGTTGGTGAAGGTCAGATGGACATGAAGAGCAGCCAGGAACTCCTGAACACTCAGATGGACGAAGCAGAACACCTTGTCCTGGTACAGTCCACTCTCCTCTTTAAAGATCTGTGTGAACACTCCTGAGTACACTGATGCTGCTCTGATATCGATGCCACACTCTGTCAGGTCTGATTCATAGAAGATCAGGTTGCCTTTCTGCAGTTGCTCAAAAGCCAGTTTTCCCAGAGACTTGATCATCTTCCTGGTCTCTGGACTCCAGTGTTGATCTATCTCAGATTTCCCATGATATTTAACGTTCAGTTTGGACTGAACCACCAGGAAGTGGATGTACATCTCAGTCAGGGTCTTGGGCAGCTGTCCTCCCTCTCTGGTCTCCAACACCTTCTCCAGAACTGTAGCAGTGATCCAGCAGAAGACTGGGATGTGGCACATGATGTGGAGGCTTCGTGATGTCTTGATGTGGGAGATGATTTTGTTGGCCTGCTTCTTGTCTCTGTATCTCTTACTGAAATAATCATCCTTCTGTGGGTCATTGAACCCTCTGATCTCTGTCACCATGTCAACATACTCAGCAGGGATCTGATTGGCTGCTGCGGGTCGTGTGGTTATCCAGAGGCGAGCAGAGGGAAGCAGATTCCCCCTGATGAGGTTTGTGAGCAGCACACCCACTGAGGTGGACTCTGTAACATCAGTCAGGATCTCAGTGTTGAGGAAGTCCAGAGGAAGTCGACACTCATCCAGACCGTCAAAGATGAAGACAACCTGGACCTCTTCAAACCTGCTGATTCCTGCTTCTTTGGTTTCACTAAAGAAGTGATCAACAAGTTCCACCAAGCTGAACTTTCTCTCTTTCAGCACATTCAGCTCTCTGAAGGTGAATGGGAATATGAACTGGATGTCCTGGTTGGCTTTGCCTTCAGCCCAGTCCAGAGTGAACTTCTGTGTTAAGACTGTTTTCCCGATGCCAGCCACTCCCGTTGTCATCACGGTTCTGATTGGTTCATCTCTTCCAGTTGGGGCTTTAAAGATGTCTTCACATCTGATTATTGTTTCTGGTCTGTCTGGTTTCCTGGATGCTGTTTCAATCTGTCTGACCTCATGTTCTTCATTGACCCCTGCAGCCCCTCCCTCCATGATGTAGATCTCTGTGAACATCTGATACAGAACGGTTGGGTTTCCTGCTTTAGCAATCCCCTCAAACACACACTGGAACTTTATCTTCTGGTTAGTCTTGAGTTTACGCTGACAAACTCCAGAATGACTTCCTGAATGAACACACAACAAGAAAAATCAATAAGTCAAAGAACATATTTCAACATTCCAATAGTAAGTATATATTTTAATGCATTTTTTCAGACATTAGTAAATGTCCCATTTTTAAATGTGTTAAAATCCTCTTACTGCTCTGCAGACGGTCAGCCAGCTCCTCCTGCTTCATTCTCCTCAGGAAGTGCAGTGTGATCTTCAGAAATGCTTCTCTGCTCCTCCTCCTCTGCTCTTCATCCTTACACTCCAAAACCTTCTCATCCTCCCTCTGACTCTCTAAGCATTCTGGGTAATCTTGACATAGAGCCTTCTGAATCTTCTTCAGCTCGTTCTTTACAAAAGTGACGATGTTCTCCTCCAGCAGCTGGACCAGAATGATAAAGTCAACATTTAGTTTAAAGAACTCAACATGTGATTCATCTCTCAGTCTGGAGGCCTGCTGGTTTGAAAAGACCAGCATGGAGACTATTGGGATCTGAGTGGTAGTTCATCATTTAATCTGTAGATAATAATGAAAGTATTCTTTTAATATGTACACACCATAAATATGGAGTCCAGGTCTGTTTGCTGCTGCAGGTCAGACTGACCACCGAGGCCCTCTGAGCTCTCCTGGTGAACTCTGTAGAGAAAACATCAAGTTTAAGAACATTTAATGATCTGTACACAGTCCTGATGATGACACAATGGCAACTGTGGCTCTTGAGGAGTGTTACGTGGTTCAGGACTAGGATTGGGTATTGTTTGGCTACCGTCATCAGAGCTGTGGTCTGGCAAATCGAGACTAAGTGCAAAGAGACAATACGGGAATAATGTGGACTGTAACTACAAGGGCTCCAACACCAGAGCTGTGGTCTGGACTGAGAACCATCACAGACTACAACAGGAAACCTGCAGGGCTCAGGTAATCTGGACCTGATGGCCAAGCTCTTAAGGTGTCTGCAGATCAACTGGAAGATGTCTTTATTATGTTATTATAACAATGACGTCCGAAACTCATTACTATATGCTGATAATTCTAGTCTATAACAACTTTAAAAGTCTTTTATTTTGTATGTAAAGACAGTATGAAACATTTAAGTGTTTTATTATTATGAAGTATATTATTATTATTATTACTATTGTTATTAGTTAAGTCCAGTCATGGTGGTGATGAGGAGGAAAATGATGAAGAGGAGGAGGACAGGCAGGAGGAGTATGGAGCCGGAGGAACCAGCACAGATACAGTGGAAGGTACAAGTCCAGTGTGCAGGGCTGTATAACGTAGCGTTGGCTTGTTCTGGTCTCTTTTTGTAGAGTTATTATTACTATTATTAAAATTACTTCTAAAAAGGTTCTACGTGTGCTCTCCACACGCTCTCATGAAAGGCCGCTCCGTCCCAAAGTCCCGGGATGAATTTTTGTCCCAGTACATCCATGAAGACCACCATTGTCCCTGTCCTGTCTGCATTCAGACCAAAGCCCTCTGCCTGGATGACTACCCAGTAGTCTCACATTGCTAGACCTTCCTCTGCAGGGCTACAGAGGAAGGTCTGACTAGTCCACACCCCATTCTGGGATGGGAGAAAAACCTGCACTGGTTTATTGGCATTTCTTTAAACTAATCACAATTGTCTTTGGTGGTGCTAACCTGTCTGGTGGTTCTGGTCCTGGTATCACTGGGCATCAGATTAAAATCACATTATGTCAAACCTAGACTATGAAGCTCTGAGAGAGTCTGATAATAACAAAGTTCAGTTATAAATTATTACCTTTCATCAACAGCTCGTCCATCTTTAAAGGTAATAGGACGACCCATAGACCAGTCACTCTTCATGGACATACAGCTGGGTCCAGGTCCTGGTTCAGGTCTTTGCTGCAGACTAATTCAAACAAAAGGACGAATAATTTTAACCAGATACTTTAATTATTTTATTTAATTATTAAACAACTGGGTCCAGGTCCAGGTTTCTGCTGCTGCATCCTGATACAAACAAAGACCGTGGATCAGTAACTGTAATCAAAATATAATCTGATGAAAGATGCCGTCTCATCTCAGTCATTGGCTCTTTGTTGACTAATAAAGTAAGAAATTCATTCAAGAAGTTGATTTCATTAATTCCTTCATACAGGAGGTGTATACTGTGATGTCACTGCTGACACATTATATCGTTGAGTCCTACAACAGACTACGGAGCTCTGGACCAAGTCTGGATTCTTCTTCTCAGGAGAGGCAGATAATAACAAAGTTCACTTTTAAATTCTTACCTTCCATCAGCAGCTCGTCCATCTTTAAAGGTAATAAGATGATCCATAGACCAGTCACTCTTCATGGACACACAGCTGGGTCCAGGTCCAGGTTTCTGCTGCTGCATCCTGATACAAACAAAGACCGTGGATGAGTTACTATTCACCAAAATGTAATCTGAGATTTGAGATTCATTAATTTAGAATAGGGACAGAGCACATTGATGAACATTTATGTGAAAATACAAGATAATTATATATATTATATATAGATTATAGCAGGTGGCTGATAACATCTGTGGAAGGTTGGTGTTAAAATAACAAGTTCCAACATAATAAACTGATAGGACAAAATAATAACAGTAAAAGAGTTAAATAAACTAACTGGCTCCCAAAAAGCCAGGATTTGGGGGACCAAAGAAATCTGGAGTTAACCCTCGTGTTGTCTTCCCCGTCGACCAGGATGCAGCTTTTAGGTTTTCTGGATCAAAATGTTCAGATGTTTTGGTTGTCTTTTTAACGTCTTTTTAAGTTTCTGACAACATTTGTTTTGACATTTTTTAAGCTTTTAATGCTTTGAAATTGAGTAAAACACCCAAATTTAAAGAAAGTAGTGAACTGATCATTAATTTAAACTTTTAGGTTTTCTGGGTTTTTAAGTTTCTGTGAATATTGTTCAGCTGTTTTGACTCTGATATTTTTTTTTAAGCTTTTCTCACTTTTCCTGACATTCTTTAATATTATTAGTTTAGTTATAAGTTTTTGTCACTTTTTCAACGTTCTATTATCTACTTTTTCTTTACATGCTATAAATTTGAATAAAACTCCCAAATTTAAAGAAAGTAGAGAACTGATCCTTTATTTAAGTTGTGAAGAGCGTTGTAGAGAACCATCCATGTTATTTTGTTGGTTGAAAGAAACCCAAATTTCTGATATA